>VCAZ01000017.1:4236571-4339071 GCA_005784505.1 Bagarius yarrelli
TATCGAACCTACGATCATCAGCCCAACCAAAAAAAAAATCTTAAGGAATGGAGCTAAAGATCTCATGTTCTAGTGGTAAAAATTAGTTTCAAAGGCCATATTGTGGCCGCCAAATACCAAAGGTATCATGCTTTTAGCCTCATATTATTTTAATCCGGTCTGTCTATTTTTAGACGCCCTCTCCGAAGACCTTCTGTATGTGAAATGTGGGAAAACTGTGTCCTTCTCTCCTCACACACGTTTGAAGTTTCCCAGCCTCTGTGTGCACCGTGAGAGAGTGTGTGAGGGGGAGCACTTCCTCTTAGGATCCTCTCTGTTTTCTTTTGACAGAATGGCATTCCTGATTTCTCGCAGGAAGTGAGCTCAGGCCAAAGGCGATTAAAAGCCGATGGAGGGGGGTGGGGGTGTGTGTGCAAAGACAACAGGCCTGAGTTTAGTTGTGTCAAACATGGCTGAAATATTCCCCCAATAAATTCAACCATCGTGGCTGGGGCAAGAGTGTGATCATGCGTCTCTTTAGTTCCTGTGGACGTACGTGTGTGTGAGGTCCGTGGGTTTGTTTGTAATGAAAGAACATATGCAGTAGAGTGAGTGTATGAACATAAACACTCATTGCTGGAGACACACACTCATGTTTATCACAGGCTTTATCAAATATAAAGAACACCATGGGAGAAAGGTTTTGTAGGGCATGACGGAATGCAACCATGCACCCACGCACACACACACACATACACACACACACACAGAGCGAGTTTGTTTACCGGCTGAACCACTGAGCAACAATAGAACGTTAAAAGGTGTGTTTTTAGAGCCGAGCCGAGCTTTCTTACCCTCTGGTAATCCAAACTGTTAAAAATGTATGAGCTGTACACTAGTGTGTTAAAACACGGCCGCATACATACTGCATGACACCGCGTTACACACACCGCGCCACAGAGGTCAACAACCGTGCAGCGTTCATCTTTTGCCCGCAAAACCTGTTTTCCAAGGCTTCTTCAAGTGAGATATAAAAGATATGAAGCACTGATCAATATTTTACAAGAAGAGTGATACGAAGAAATACAACAGAGAAATACACTCGATATCTTCTCGCTCTGCTCGGCTATTTTTCTTTCTGCTCTTTTCTTTGTACGTTTATGGTCGTTTCCCGGCAAATCCTGTTCCAACATGATTTAATCTATAATTTACCGATTTTCAGTTTTGCCTCACGCCTCCAGCGTCCACCTGCAGACGGTTTTCGACGTTTGGACTTCTGTAAGCTTTTAAAGAAACAGAAAAGTAGATAAAAAAGAGCGATATTCGTGCACTCCCTCAGCGTCTCAGGAACTGTTGTAGTGTTTAGCAGGACCTGCTCTGCTTCAAACACTAAGAAAAACATGCAAACAGCTAATCTTTTATCAGACCCAAATAAGCAAATGGATTGCTAGAGGTCTTTGAGAGCTGAAGTAAAGGAATGAACTAAAGGAACCCAAAAATGACCTCAGTCACAGTACTGATTAAAGGTTTGCATGTCCTAGTGCAACAGTGTCCAAACTCGGTCCTGGACGGTCGGTCGATTGGTTAAAAGCTTAAAATAGGTTTAAAAGTAGCCTAAACATTTTATTCTGGTACCTTCTAATTGGCTGAAAGTTAGAAGAACTGCCCTTCGCCAAAACTCTTCCTCCTCCTTCCAGCCCACAAATTCTCGTCCATTGGGATAAGAATTAGTGCAGGTGGTTATGACTAGCTGTCACCCAACGTCTGACATGCCAGTGCCCTGATTGATTAACCAAGTACGTCAATGTCAATCAGATGAATTGACAGGAGCGAAGGGGAGTAACGACACTCCCTCGGCACTAAAACAGACCACACATATTATCGTAATTTCAGGATCGTATTCTGTCCCATTTTCCCTTTACGCTTCATTTTCGGCGCCCCTTCAACCCCAAAAGCCGGGAGATTCTGCCTTGACTGGCACGTTTAAGAGCCGCGATGTCTGAATCACACTCCGGGTTATTTTTGTAACCTTATTTTGTTCCTTTTTATCTTCTTCAAAGTTCTTCACTTGTCATTCATTTTATAAAGATTAATGCCAAATGTTTGGACTCGCCATCTTTCATCAGCATCTAAAGAATAATTTACCACTAGATTCTTTTAATCGACTTTTACTGATAAAGAAATCTTTGATTAATAATGATCTTAGGAATCTAAGGCACTTTTGATAGTAGGACTTTAACAACTTTTATGCTGTGCTGTTAAATGCTGTAGAGTTGATATATTGGTACATCTTACACAAAGATCCTTTATCTCTCTGGGGTAGAAGATGAAAGTTGTTGGGTTTTTTTGGGGGGGGTTTTTTTTATTAAGTATCTACAGTCACTTTACACACCTATCGTAACCCAAATAATCTCTAGGGAACCTTTTTAATGGCACATGGGTCATGTTGAAAGAGTCCTGTTTCACTATCTTTTGGTATTGTTGTCTCTGAGGTACAAGTAGGTTTAAGTATCTGGTTTAAAAGGTTCATGGTTAAGGTGTTGGACTACCAACCCGAAGATTGTGAATTAGAGTCCCAGATCCACCAAGCCACCACGGCTGGGCCCCTGAGCAAGACCCTTAACCCCGAATTGCTCAGATGTAGATAATGTAAGTTGCTTTGGATAAAGGCATCTGCCAAATGCTGTAAATGTAAGTATCTAAGACAAGTGTATACCAACTGTAATTTCCTGCCTCATTAGTACTCCAAAAACTTTTTTTATGGAAAGAAATGTGTCAAACTCAGTTCCTGGAATGCCACGACTCTGCAAAGATAAGGTTTAGCCCAAATTATTTGCACCAGATCCAGCTTATTATGACTTTTAGGCTTGTTTAAAAAAATCGTTGGCATCATGTTTTGGCATAAGGTTGAAACTAAATTCTGCAGGGCTTTGACCTTCTAAGAACTAAGCTTGACACCCCTGCTAAAGGAAAACATTAAAGGTTCTACATAAAACCTTACAACTAACACTTTACCACAAAACATTTATAACCTTTTTGAAAAGGCTGCTAATAAACCAATTTTGTAAGAAGCGTTGCACTCCAGACGACCTGGGTTCGATTCCGACTCAGGAATTTTCCAGAACAACCCCCTCAACCCCCCTGCCCTATGCTTCACCTCTTATCCTGTTTCTTTAATAAAGGCAAAAATGCCCAACAATACAAATTTATATTTAATAAATTTTTTACTACCTAGTATCTTCTACATAGTACAGTTATGTTACATCCACCATGTTAATATTATCACATGACATACAACATCACACCAGCGCAAATTTAAACTTGTATGATTTTTATCTAAGTCCGATTCAGGCACCAGGAACCAATCGTCTCCCCCGCAGACGTATGGAATAGTAAAGTCTCCCGCGTATACATACTTCAGAATCCAGGCAGAAGTAGTAGATCATCCAGGAACATTTTGTTTTACATTATCAAAATGAATTAGCAGATATTTATTTTAAAAGTATGGAAGGAAAGTCTCTGGTCAACAAGGTACCAGAAGGTAAAATGTCGAGTTTCAGTCACTAATAAACAAGATCAATTCCCAGACTGCTAAAATTTAAAAATTTAAAAATTTAAAATTTTTCCCCAAAGGCATGACCAAACGATCGTGATTTCTTCGAGGTGTTTCGTAGTGTGTGAGTGGGTGTAGGTGGGTGTGTATCAGTAAGAGGATCTGCTGACAGGTACAGAGGAACCAGGGAAAAGCAAGTCACATCATGAATAACCTAGAAAGACTTATTAAATATTTACAACAGCAGATTTCTCGTCCTGTCACTTATTTTAGAACAGAAGGAGTCGGAGTAACTACACATATAGACCTGTTGAAGTTTTACCACGAGCATTGTATGTATGTGTGTGTGTGTGTGTGTGTGTGGGCACTACTTCAGTCATTGCAAATACCATAACAATAAATATAGCAATAAATATTAATGACAGTGGGCCGACAGGGCACCCTGTGGAGAAACCCACACACATATTTGCATCTGTTTCTGTCTTTCAGAATTCTTTTTATACCAAAGACAAAATCTTTAGAACAACAAAAATATTCGATTCGGTGACGGGATAGACTATGGTAATCTGCCGACAAGCAGTTTACACGTCTTTAGCCACCTGATCAACACGACGCGAAGGCAAACACGCCTGCTATTATTCAGCAATTTTTCCCGATATATCTTTACTGACAGGCTTTTATTCCCTTCATCCATTCTTATAATCAGATAGAAGAGACAAGAGCCTCTTGAGGCAAATTCACTCTCGCACAGGGAGGCAAGACAGGCCGTCTTTCTCTTCGGGAAGGCAGAAGCGTGTCTTTCGTTCCCTTTAACACACATTGGCAGCGATTCTGACGCGTGTGGATATATTGCCGAGCTGATTCAGGTGAGAACGTTTTAGCTGCAGTCAGACGAAGAAAAAAAAAACGGCTTTATAAATCAACACAGTTAACAGCGCAGCAAAAAATCCACCCAAACTGACGGTTCGGTATTAGTGGTTAATGGACAGCTTTTGCTGGATTAAGAAATAAAAAATAAAATAGTAGAAGAAAGAACTTTTTTTTTTTATTATTGTTTTTATTTTTATTTTTTAAGTTTTTTGGACAAATTCAAACCAAACAATTTGAGTTATTATTTTTTTAATTTATTAAAGAAGAACACATCATTTTTTTTTTTATTTATTGTTACATGTGACGGTAAATAAGTTGAATAAGTTATCACTTGGGGGCAGCACGGTGGCTTAGTGGTTAGCAGAGTTGCCTCACAGCAACAAGGTCCCGGGTTTGATTCTTGTGCAGGGGTGTTTCTGTGTGGAGTTTGCATGTTCTTCCTGTATTTGCGTGGGTTTACTCCGGGTTCTTCGGGTTCTCCAGTCCAAAAACATGTATGTTAGATTGACTGGTGATTCTAAATTGCCCATAGGAGTGAGTTTGAGTGTGTGTGGCCCTGTGATGGACTGGCGACCTGTCCAGGGTGTTGCCTTTCGCCCTTTTATTCAATCATTCAAATGTCATATTTTAAGTTCCGTAGTATAGTACAGTACAGAAAAAGAATGAGAGAAAGGAGGGAAAAGAGAAAGAGTAGGAGAAAGAGAGTAAAAGCTGTGTCAGTAGTCTATATAATACCGTAACAGAGCCAAACTTCATCCCATTATACAGCTATAAATCAAGAGTCATCAAGAGCGGCTGAGAAAGTGAGGGAGGAAATAATGCAAACAGTAAATCCAAAAATCAAAACTCAGCATCCCTTCTTTCTAAATGCAGCGCTGTCATAAAAGCATTTCTATCGATGAATGGGCCAGCAGAAAGGTCAATAGTTAATTAAATAATCTATCACCTCCGGACTGCATGGAGAAGGAGTGGGGGTGCCACTCGACTCAATCAATGGCAGCGGCATTAAAAGGTCAGCTTTGGCTTTATGATAAGTCACCTGCTTAATGTTTACTCTGAAAATCAAGTGGACAACGAGCAACACTCACGTCTACTATTTCACGCTCGCACTCCGCAGGTCCGAAGGGCGACGGTACTAAGCAAGACCGCACGCTAAAAAAAAATTGCACGGGTTGCCGATGCATCATTAGCCGATGATATTTTTTTTTTTTTTTTTTTTTTTTTTTTAATGCACCTTCATTTTTATCACAACGTGGCCACTGTATCAATTATATATGAGCTCTGCTCTTACACACGGCTTTCTACATTCTTTATTCCTGCATTCCGCTCCACGGGAAGGTACAAAGCGTGTGCCTTGGCAAACAAAGTCAGGATTGCTATTTCAACAGATGCTTCTAAGAAAATAATAATTATGCAAATAAGACAGAATAATCGCAACGGTATCCATTATTTATTAGGTATACCTCGGGTCGAACTCGGCTATGAGGCAAAAAAATGATTCCTTTTCCAATGCCTCTTAATTATGCATATGGATCATTCATGTTTTAAAATTATTGTGGTCATTTCGTAGCGGCTGCAGGTCTAAATTACGACCGGTGCTAATTCAGCTTTTAAAGCAAAACTGGGAATGGGAAATTCTATGCAAATGTTTCAGAGCATTAGCATCTCTTTTAATTAAATACTTTACTGAAGTTAACAGAAGCCGGTTCCCTTATCAAAGAAAGAAGTGTTGTTTTATATGGAAAAAAAAGGAAAAGAATGTCTAAAGAGTGTTTTTTGGGTTTTTTTTGGACTACCATACATTTATACATAAGGTTATGCCACTAGTGTTAAAAACTCTTGTAAGTATAGAAGCTTTCAAGATGAACATCTGTACAAAAACCATAACTATCCAAAGAACTATTAAAGAATATTTTCTAACAATTCTTAACTCAGCAAATTCTATAAGTAGAATCTAGAATGTAAGCAAAAATGTCCAATGCCACCTCAAGAAATCTTCATAAATGGACATTATTATGGCCTTCTTGATACCATTAAGGAAATAAGAGGAGTTTCCTTTCACAATAGTTTATTTAAAAAAAAAACCTTCCTAGAACCCCATTTTTCATGATACTTAGTCTACATTGTTCCATTCATCCATGTGGTTTATGAGCTGTAAGGTTCTCAACATTAATTCTTTTAGAACGTCTTTGTTTTTTTGAAAAATCCCTCAAAGTGTTTATGGAGATTCTTAGAAACCCAGAAAAGTGTTTCCATATCAGAGAAGCTCCTTAAAAATCAAAACGTCTAATACCTTGATCAACAAACCAAGAAATCTACGAGGAACATCTAAGCATCTGTAAGTAGATTCCCTTCAGGAAGGAATAAAATCCTAAATGATTAAAAAAAAACACTAAGGATCCCATATTTGTCAAGGTTTCTTCCGAGTCTAGAAGTTTATGTTCTATGTAATAAAGATCTTGTTTTCCAAAATATATTTCTGCAAATAAAAAAGTGGTAGCACAATGGTTAAGGTGTTGGACTGCTAATTTGAAGATCGGGATTCGATTCCCAGCACCACCAAGTTACCACTGCTGGGCCTCTGAGTAAGGTCCTTAACCCCCAATTGCTACCAAATGCCATAAATAACTATCAAAACTATCCAATGACCACCCTGGAAACTTGTTTTTAGAACCCATTGCATTAATATTCAATCATGTGGATCACATTATGACAGGATGGCCAAAAAACATTCCTTGTCATATAGCATCCATCTCCATGAGGCTAAAATGCCTCTCAGCCTTCCGGTCATGTCTTATACTGTATCATGGCTTGTTCCTGAAGCAACATGTAGAAGATTGAGTGTGTAAAGAGAGGAAATCTCTTGCTGAGAGTAAATTGTCAAACTGTCTCGGTGGAAAAAGTCCCAGTGGGAACCTCTTTGTCCTCGGCTTTTTCACACATATTTATTTAATAAATCTTTTGTATACAGTGACGTTGGAAAACATTGTTTCCTTTTTTTCCGGCTGTAAAAGTGACATGGGTTGGATGGTGTCCTCAGTAAATGGACACGAAATGAAATGAGAGACCATAATTCTGTGCTTTGGGTTTGATCACTTGACAAATTTTGATAGATTTGGTCATTTGCATGTCTATCGTTAATTTTGATGGTTATATCAATTAAAGGTTCTTCCAGTAGTGTATCCCGAAGCCTGGGAAAAGTCACAGGGTGGCGGACGATGTCTTTCCATCGCCTCCTGGAGTTTGTTATTCTTTCTTCGGCCTGATCCACTTTGCCTCTTCCTGTCACCCTATATGAGAGGCTGTCAAAATAAAGTTTTTCCGCCGTTCTCCTCGCCTGCCAGTGCCCACTGCCAGATTCAGACAAGCAGGAAGAACTGGCACATTCGATTGGTCACGCCGATCGAAACAGTCATTAATTTCGCGATCTCTAGGCCCTCGTGGGTCGCAGAGCCCTGTCAGCTCAGAAGCGATTTCCGCCTCCCAAGATCCTCGGTTTGACATAGTCTGTCTTAGCCATGTAAAAATAGTTCAATGGATAAAACTTTGTGTGTGTCTGCTTCACACAATCGTTCATCTGGAGCTTTGGATCAAGGCTGTCAGTTTGTCAGCATTAAAGTCCAAGAGAGACATGAACAGAAGAAGCAGAACCTAATCAGAGTAACAGGATAATACCATTCACACACACACACACACACACACATAAACTCACAGTGTCTCTCGCCGTCCCCTCATGTCTATCATTTCCTATTGGCTTTTCTACAGTATTAAATTCTTTATTCTCAGCATCACTGACATGACTCAGAGAGCAAACAGTTCTCTTTTAGACTTTAAATCTAAATCCCATGTGCATAGTAATAACCAATATTAACTATCTGTGAACAAAGTATTAAAAAAATAGTAAAGTCTGGGAAAGAACTTGAAATCTAAACTGTTTTTCCCCACAGCCGTATATAAAAATAAGATCATTGTTTAATCTCAGACTGAATCTTTTTCAACGTAATTGGAATTCAGCCGCACTTGTCATCACTAGTAAAAAGCGGTTAGGTGTTTATTGCTATTGTGAAAAGCAAAACTGTGCACAGAAAAATCTCTATCTGTATCTGGGGCAAGTGGTGGATTGGTGGCGGATCAAAAACTCACATATAAGTAGTATCATTGAAATAAATTTACATTTGCGGTATTTGGCAGACGTCCTTATCCAGAGCGACTTACATTTATTTCTTTTATACAACTGAGCAATTAGGGGTTAAGGGCCTTGCTCAGGGGCCCAACAGTCGTGGCTTGGTGGAGCTGGGAATTAAAACCACAATCTTCAGGTTGGTAGTCCAAAACCTTAACCATGAGCCACCACTTCCCCATAAATGTGTTTGGATATAAAAGGCAACTTTTAGGGTGTGACCTAAAAATAAAGCTATTTGGTTCCATTAGTAGAGACAACCTTCGATTTGACGTTACAATAGGGGTTACGTTCCAGAAAACCATCGTAAGTTAAACTATGGATATACGATATACGCATACCCTCCCTATGATGCATGGGAAGTGTAACCACCAGGTGGCTGTAGATGCGCGTTTCAATAATATTATTTCTTTAGCCGAGCGAAAATAGATTTTAATTTAGATTTTTGTGTTTATATCACAAAGTTGTGGGTTGCTTGTATAAACAAATTTATTCAACTGCAGCAAATCAGAACACGTAATTACCCCAATCAACACCAATGTTTCTAACAAATGTGGTTTTTATTTGAACTCTTAACCACTCTTAACTATTTTAAAGTTATACATAACCATCTAGCTATTAGCTACATTTAGCTGCATAAATGTAAATTCAGATATATAAGGCAATTTTTAGTACATTAGTACAGACAAACTTGGAGTTTACGATCAAACTAATGTAAGTCAATATAACCCCCCCCCTCCATTATGCGTATAACTATTTATAACTGTACTTAGTTTAATCCCATGTATATCGCCAAAGCAAGCTATATATAACCATTCAGCCACTAGCTAATATTACACTGATATTATCCGATTGGATCTTTTAATACCAGGCCAATAAGAAAAGCCAAAAAAGGGACCCTTTCCTTTCCTAAATTGAGCGTGAGGATGAGCGACAGTGGAGGATAAACATCTCCTCTGAGGTCAGGCTGGCTGAATGAAAGACTCAGGTAGCGGTGGCTCGCCTTTAATAAAAGGGATAGAATTTCCATTTGCTCGGGACATTCTTAATGTATTGTTTTTGCAGCGCAGACAGTGCGAATGAGTCAAGAGCCAAAGAATACACTTTATAGACACAAATAATCGTAAATTGGGAATGTCACCTTTAAGCTCGGGCATTTTTATTATTGTTAGTGGAGCTGCAGAGAGGTTGATGTTTTATTCTCCCGAGGGTGCTTGAAGAAAGAGAGAGAGACAGAGAGACAGAGCAAGCGAAAAAGAAAGGAAGACAGCAGAAGAGATGGGTTTCCCATACCTCTTAGAGATTGATAGCAGATGGTTGGCTCTAAAATAAGCCTATCCATTACCAGCACTGGCTCTTCCATACCACACGCGTTTACTGCTGTCTGCGTCTCCACATTACCATATCTGAATCCCTGCCTCTGGTGGGACCTGTTACACATCTACTTAGTTTAGTTCATGGTGGGGTTATGGATACATACAGTATGTGTTAATTCAGCAACAATAGTATTAGTAAGATCAGGGGTGCAGTCAGCGTTCTAGTTCATCCCAAAGGTGTTGAGTCAGGGCTTTGTGCAGGACACTCAAGTTTATCCACTCCAATTGTAAACCCAGCATGGCTTGATAGAGTTCAGGGACTTTGTGCACAGGGGTATTGGCATGCTGGAACAGTGAGTCTCGCAGTTCCAGTGTATAATGAAACAATGGATTTTCTGGACTATATTTTAACTAACGATGGGTTTTCTGGACTATATTCCGACTTATGATGGGTTTTCTGTTTTATATTTCGACTTACAATGACTTTTCTGGACTATATTTTAACTTACAATGGGTTTTCTGGAATATATTCCGACTTATGATGGGTTTTCTGGACTATATTCCGACTTATGATGGGTTTTCTGGACTATATTCCGACTTATGATGGGTTTTCTGGACTATATTCTGACTTATGATGGGTTTTCTGGACTATATGTCGACTTACGATGGGTTTTCTCTTTTATATTTCGACTTACGATGAGTTTTCTAGACTATATTTCGACTTACGATGAGTTTTTTTAAGTATATTTTGTCTGATGATGGGTTTTCTGCATATTTTCCAGAATGTAAACTGACTTTGGCCTTTGTGAGCAAAGAGTAAAATTTTTAAAAGATTATTTTGGAGAACAGTAACTTCTTTTGGCATAATTATTCATGGCCATAACCAGATTTTTTTACATTTTGTGCCACAAAATTTGTCTAAAAATATTATAACATGGTATCTGGTTTCTATTATTGTTTGTGTGCATCCCAACAATACGCTTGCACAAAAGCAGACGTTTGTTCATGGTGTTAGGTCATGTGGTTTACATGTTCAGACCACTGTCCCCTGATTGTGTGAAGATTTATTTTCTTTAACACACCTTGTATGCTCTTTAACCATTAATACAATTTTTTAATAACATTTTTTAAGAAGAAGTGAAGATGATCCATGGTTAGTGCTGGTTGTTGTTGTTGTTTTTAAACCAAGTTGGTTGTTAAACCGAACATAAGACGAGGACTAATGTTTAGACCGGTCAGTCTATTCCCAAACTCTCGATTCATTCTGACGAAGCTGAGCTGCTTTAGCAAAACAGACAAAGCAAACATTCATATATTCAAATTAGGACTGAAACACTTGACTAGCTCCGAGTGAGTCAGGAGGCCTGTTTGCAAGCTCCGCTTCAGTGTGCTGTGTGTGTGTGTTCGTGTTTGTGTGTCAGCGTAAATTAACTGGGCCTTGTGTTTTCGACTCAACATTAATTTTGCGGAATAATATCGAGGAGGTGCGACATGTTGCCTTCCGCATGCCGCGTTCTAATAAGTACAGCAGAGCTCGCTGGGAAAGCAGAGCTTATTAACTGAAGGCTAAGGTAGCGCAGGAGAGAGAGAGATAGATTTAAACCGCAATATACCTAATCCTGAATATATTACCTATTTGCATGCAAAATGCTATATACAATTTGAATATTAATTGAAATATGGAAATGACGCGGGCGCCAGTAATCACAGCTGGGGTTGGAAGGTAACTGAACGAGGAATATGTCGTGTGTTTAAAGTTGTAAATCATGGAGGTAGTATGCGCCGTCAGGGATGTCAGCTGATCGGCATCTTATCGTTTGATTGATGAAACCGACAAGAACTAACATGTAATGCCTATTATATGCTGGGAAACGGTAAGGGAAGTCTTGTGTTATTAGACGATACAGCAACTTGGTCAGTTGTTATAATGTCAGTTATTGTCAGTGTTATAATGTTATAAACTCAGTTGTTATAATGTCTCGCTAAATGGTAGCTAGCAGCAAACAAACAGGATATATGACTCAATTTCTCAGTTCCTCTTCTTGCTGTTCTGTCCACCTGGACATTTTTCCAAGGTGGTTTGAAGATGCCATGTTAAGGCAGGTTAAGGACCTTGCTCAGGGGTTCACAGTGGTGGTTAGGTGGTGCTGGGAATCAAACCCTGGTCTTTCTGGTATCAGTCCAACACTATTAGTTAACCACTAAGCCACCACTTTTTACAAAATCTGTCAGGTACCACCAAATTGTGACCGAAAGATGTTTCGAATAATTTTGGAAAAGCAATTCCAGCAAATAAATGCATATCATGAGGTCAAGCTAATTACTGATATACACAAACAGCGGTAAAACTCTGTAGGGCTTTGTCATATCCAAAACTTCGAACATGCTTTTTGTTTTAATTTTTTGTAGGTAAAAGTAACTCAGAAGCAGTGTGTATTGGAGAATTTTACATAAAATCTTTTACACACAAAAGAGAACCATTCACTAAAATTAATTTCTATACTTCTTTTACATTTTTATGATTTTAAGATCTTTCAGTCCGTGTGTGTTTGTGTGTGTGTGTGTGTGTGTGTGTGTGTGTGTGTGTGTGTGTGTGGCGTCAGCATCTCAGGATGCAGGTGGGCTCTATCTCTCTACCAGATGTGATTCCTTTTCAACGAAAATCAACATCTGTCCACAGATTATAGATTATGGTTGGATTAATAAACAAATGTAGCATTTTAACACACACACACACACACAAACACACACGCAAACACTTGCACATTGTGTAATTCACTAAACTAAATCAGCCACAAAAGAATAAGCTGCCTCAAAAAAATCTATTTAAAGGTACCAAATATAAACAAATTGGTTAAATTAGGGATGCACCGATCGTTAAACCATTGTTAAAAGACCAATTAAGACTACCGATATTTTTTTTTACCCTGGTACTCGCCGATACCGATATTGATACTTTTTGGGGATTATTTATACAGCTTTCGAGTTATCTCTTGTCTTTTTTCTCATCTTATAACAAATTGGTTTAATTAGGGGTGCATCGATACCATTGTTTAAAGACCAATTATAAGTACCGATATTTTTTTTACCCTGGTACTCACCGATACCGACATGGATACTGACACTTTTTTGGTATTATTAATATAGCTCTCGAGTTATCTATTGCCTCTTTTTCTCTTGCCCCACAAGGTTTTGCTGCAAGGTTGGTTGCGGAACAAAGTTTGCAGTCTGTCATGCGGTTTTGATCATTAATTTTTAATTGTTAATTTTTAATTAGTCTTTCTGCACTAAAAGTTCTGTCACAAGAGGTATCGATCTTTGGTATCAGTGTGTTTATAAGTACATGAGCTCGGTATCGGGCCCGATACAGATACCAGTATTGTATCGGTGCATCCCTGGTATTTACAGGTATATATATCACAAAAAACTGTCTCTTTCAATGGCACAAGCTAAAATTATAACTTTAAATAATAACATTATTTCTTTAAAAATACTGAAATGCATATCATATATTATTATTATTATTATTATTATTATAATGCTTAAGTTAATTACAAATTTAAAATTAAAATTATAAATTGACTAAAATTAAAACCAGTGGATGTTTTTTTTTACCTCTAGCCAACCGATTAAATACACTTGTATTACAAAAGTAAACGCACACACACATTTTTTTTTAAATCATTTTCATGTCCTCACTGCCTCCCGAGGTCTCATTACGCAGTGAATCGCTCGGGCCGCAGTCGGATTGCCAGCGTTTATACAGTTTTAATTCAAATCTAGTGACCCAAGCCATCAACCTGGAGCGGACTACGCTGGAACGGAGTCAAAAGGGCAAAAGAGTTGCACATGTTTAACCTAATGTTCAGAACAGTTTAGCAGGTTTATTTTTGTTCGAATCAGTGCAGCCAGAACTGTGTAGCAAGAATTTCCCTACAATAACGTAAAAAAAAAAAAAAAACATTCAGAGAAAAAATGGAACCAGATTTCAAGTCAGAAAACGATAATTTAGATGAATGATATGACATAAAACTGACTAATCTCATGTAAGGGCACTGGGATGGATTGCATCTACTAGGAAGTAGAAAGAAACCGTGAGAGGAACCCGACTCAATAGGGAACCCATTCTCATCTGGGTGAAATTACATGTTGATGATCTAATGTAATTTAAACTGTATCCTTGGGTCAGTGGAGCAGGAGTGAGTCCATCCTCAAAATTCCTCAAAATCGAGGAAAGGGCCATGGTTCCTCAGGATCCTCGTGGGGTTCTCGCCTTTTCTCATTGAAGGTCTACCAGTGCTGGAATCTCTGGATACCTCGGGATGGGTATAAAAATAGAAACAGTGGAGAAAAATTAGTGTAACTGATGTTCATAATATTAGCAAACACTAGCTGATAATGGGCCTTTATTCAGATATACTGAACGATAAAATTATGGGATATGTTATTTTTATGCCTGGCTAAAGAGATCTGGGAGATCCGGGAATCCCGAACATTGTCAGGAGCTGCTGAAGAAGAAGCTAGAAACCGAAGCTAATTATTTTAACTAGTGACTGCCTTTAATTTTTTTTTCCACCTGCTTTCAACATTATAGCTAGTCCAAATTATAGGGGCAAATCAGAAATGCAAAAGGAAGTCCAGAGATACCTGTTCATATCTAAATGGACTTGGGAGAGAACAGCTGTTCTGAGAGCGAGAGAGAGAGAGAGAGAGAGAGAGAGAGAGAAAGAGAGAGAGAGAATTGTTTAGCATTTGGCTTTCATTTTATTCTCCACTCTTGGGATATCTCTTTCTCTCAGGAGGAACTTGGCCGTGGTTCCTGTTCTTGTAATACAGCGCACAAGATATAACGTGGGTGGACTACCATTTTCTCTCTCTTTCTCTCTCTCTTCTCTTATCTTTTCTAAAGACTCATTCTTCCCTCACACTACCGGTTCTACTATTATTCATAATATTGTTTTTTATTGTTTTTTTACCACATTTAGAAACAGGAAATATGTCCAAGAACTCAAAGACCACTAGAGACATTTACATTACATTACATTTGCGGCATTTGGTAGACGCCCTAATCTAGAGCGACTTACATTTTTCTCTGTTATACAGTGGAGCAATTGGGGGTTAAAGGCCTTGCTTACGGGCCAAGCAGTGATAGCTTGGTGGTGTTGGGAATCAAACCCGATCTTCCAATTAGTAGTCCAGCACCTTAACCACTGGGCAACCATCATATCACATGTAGGGCATTTGGTAGACATTCTTATTCAGAGCAACTTACATTTATCAACTGACAATTAGGGCTTAAGAGCCTTTCTTAGATGCCCAGCACTGTTAACGTGGTGGTGCTGGGAATCGAACCCTGGTCTTCCAATTAACAGTCCAACACCTTAACCACTTCGCTACCACTTCCCTATTAGAAAGGGCCCCAAATGACCATGGAAAGGCCATTAGAAACCCCACTGGTTTGTGGACTGTATGTGCTAGATAATTGTTATTTAGGCAAGTGGTACCTAAGTGCTTAAAGTACAGATCAGATGTCTAATCCCAACCGATTATTTTGTTCAGCATCATATTTAGGGGTGTGAAAATCTACGTAATCAGACCCTCATCAGCCGTAGATTGTGTGAAATAGTGTACATCATTTGGAATATTTATGCATGCTTTATGCATCTGATGCTCAGCTGGTGGTTCATTAACATAACGTCTGAGGCTGAGACAGAAGCACAACATTCCACCTGGTCCACCTTAAATCTTAGACCGTCTCCGAGACTCCTGCCATCGGTAGGGCTGTCAGCACCCTGCTTTTTTTTCCATTTAGGAAGGAAAAGAGTGATAAGCAGTGTTGGACTCTAAAATAAATAAGTGAGATCTCAGTAGGGAAATTACAGCCGATACCATTATAGTTCCCACAATTCCGTGTTTCTGTCTGAACAGAGGGGAACGTTAGAATGTGTACTTAATAACAGGTTAGGCTTACTCTGGAGCCCATGTTCTGCTGCGGTTGGCTGTTTATGTGTTTCATCACATTTTTCCACGCATTAAACTCTCGCCTGTGTGTGTGCGTGCGTGCGAGTGTGTGAGTTAATGTTAACGTGCGAGTCCTATACCTGTTTGTCAGGAGTATCACCGCTACGCAAGCCAGGACGGAAAAGCATTAAAGCTCAGCGAGGCATTCATAATTAGAGGGGAGAGACAGGAGGGAACCACGACCGCAGGAATATTTTTACTTACGAGAAAGTCCGTAAAATTAAAGGAAAATAAATCAATTGCTCCTCTGAGAAGATCTCAACCTACGCCGTATGTAATAAATGTGATTAGAAGCAAAGCAAAGCTTAGTGTGTAATTTTAACTAAATTAGCTTTATCAACTGAGCAGTTAAGGGTTAAGGGCCTTGTTCAGGGGCCCAGTATAGTAGCAGCCTGGAATTGAATACAGAAGGGTGCAGTTCAACACCCTTTACCACAGAGCTACCACTTTAAGTCAAATGTATTTAAAAATATTCGGCGTATAACACTAGCTACATGTAGAGAAGCTAATTAAGTCTACTAGGCTGAGATTTCTGAGAAATTTTCTCAGCTAAAACTGTTTTTTTTTTGTTTTTTGTATGTTTAAAATCTCGACTGATAACACAACATGCTAACATAGCAAGATTTCTGCAAGATTTAGTTCTAGCCTTTTATTTCATGCTAGTTAGATTGTTAAAACACGTATTTTATACAAAGTTGTGTGAACCTGACAGGATTTCTAAGAGAATTTTCAAGTTAAATGATAAATGTTGGTTGATTTGCCACCACAGGCTAAAATAAGCAAATGTTTTGTATTTATGCGCCTACGTGACAAGATTTTTCTTATTTACTATTACCAACTGGCTAACCAACGAAAAAAATGATCACGCAACCTAAAAAATCTTTATGCCTTCAACTAGTTAATGAACATGTGCTAAGCTAACAGGATTTGGGAGAAGATTTCACGGCCATGTTTCATTTCTTATATTTAGGCTAACTCGGTTTTCTCCGTATTTATTTATTTTTTTTAGCTAGCTAATGTTACATAATTGATGAATATCAGCTGACTAAAAAATCTAGATATTTTGAACAGCGTTTTACTCGTTACATTTGGTAATTATTTATAATTTTTTCTGATAATAAAATATGCTAAACTGACAATAGTTTAAAGAGGGTTTGTCATTTTTATACAAAACCAGCTAGCACTCCATAACATCTAAAAAAATATCAACATTTTTTAACTAGTTAGTTAGCCACTACTAGTTGATAACAAGATTTTTAATAGTATTTTGTAGCTTTTTTGCTAATAGTTGCAGTATTTCTGTGTATGCTGCCATGTTAAACCAGAAAAACGATGCTAATGTCAGAGTGAGGTGAACCGAACCAAGCAAGATTCTCATCTCCCAGGACCTCTGACCACAAACAGCTCTGCTCCTTCCTCTTTTATTCGCTCTTCACCTTTCCTGCTCTTCCTCTATCACTCGCTTTCTCTCACCTCTTTCCTGAAAAACACATCTTTTTTAGACTTCCATAAGCTCAGTTGAGACATTTCACCTTCCACTCCATCCGTTATCGTCCTCGGGGAGACAGAGGTGAGACCAGTAGCTTTAATCCGCTACCCAGAAAGCTTGTTCGCTCTCTCTCCTCCATCCTCACCGTTAACCCAACTGCTTGAAAACACACTTTTACCTTTTAAGCTTGACAAAACACTGACTGGGACCGGTGGACCCTCAGAGACTCCATCAGTGTCCCACCCTGGGACCTGAGAGAGCTTTTATCCTGTTTGTGACCCCAATAGTGAGTCTACCTTCAGTTTTTTTTTCAATTCATTGAGACATATAATTTTTTTTTGCTATACAGCGTTAGTATTAAATAAAATGATTTTTTTTTTTTGCTTGGTCATCTTTTATTTCAAATGAATTATAGTGGAACCTCAGGTTAGGAATTTAATTGTTCTTGGAAGTGAGTTTCTTAAGGCGAAAATTTGTATTGCGATACGTAAATGCAGAAAATCCGTTCCAGCCACCCAAAAATATGACCGATTTTCAGCACTGTAAACATATAAACCAATCAAAACATTTAGAAAAGACATGTAAAATGTAAAAATCCTAAATAAATAGACCCACGTCACCAATCTGTCACCAAAAAAGACTGAAAATTACGTAGCTATTGAACGCATGCCGAAAAACGCTGCTTACGTTGACGCAAACTTCTTGCAAAATTTCAATTCTTAAGGAAAAACTTACAAGGGAGGACATGTCGTGGTTCCACTTTATCTGTATTTTTTGTTTTTTTATGATTAAAATGTCATTAATATGTTAGAATTATTTATCCAACATATATTTAATGACAATGTTTAATAAACTACACTGCTAGCTTTATTAGCCCTGTACTTTTAGTGTAAAAGCTGTTACAGTTCAAATTAGAAATGCTACATTAATAATAAGAAGAAAATTCAAAAAATAAGCTAAGCTAAAAGAACTAAAAAATGCAGATTGGAAATCTTAACTAAACTTTTATACAGTGCATGAAATAAACATCTAATTAATCCAAATCATTTTGCCGGGTTGACTTGTCTGTCATTTCGAATCATTTGTGTGGGATCCACATGGGATAATTATTTTAGCGTTATCAGCGTCGCTTGATTGCACATGACAAGTTAGTCACTAGGCTGTACGTAGACGCTTGGGTCTGCTCTCAACACCGAATTCCCTCCGGTGAGAAACACACAACACACCCCATTAATACACTCAAATATACACAGCTCTTCAAATATTTACAGAATTGATTGATTGATTGATTGATTGATTGATTGAACACTATAGTCTTAACCATTCATGGCATTTGGTGGACGTTCTTATCCAGAGCGACTTACATTTAACTCTTCTATACAACTAAGCAATTAGGGGATAAGGGCCTTTCTCAGGGGCCCGGTTAACAGTCCAACACCTTTGAGTCAAGGTTTGAGGGCTATATTGGCGAGAAATTTGTAAGTTGCTATGAATCTGTGGCAGCTGCTTTGGCTCAACTAGATTTTTTGGTTGTTACCTCACAAATTACTCAAAGTGTCATAACTAAATCAAACTTTTCCAGCAACTCCTTCTCGGAACTCCGGTAGAGCTTGACAGGTTCCGAACTGGCTTCCACACTATGACAGATTCCTCTGTGACGACACACCGTTTAGAGGTGCATAACCAGAGCCAGATTTTTTTTCCTTGTAAATTCTGTGTCATTGTGATAAATCAGTCCCAGCAGAGAGCAGCCACGTGGCCTAATGGTTGCTGATGGCTCTGAAATATACATACGTGTAAATGTTATGCCTTGCTTGGAGTTATTAAGGCATGAATCAAGGCCATATTTCAGGAGGTCGAACTGCCTAGTTTCCGTTTTTAATATCTACCTCAGAGGGGATAACTGGAGCCAGATGTTCCCAGCAAAAAGCAAGAGAGACCTGCCTGGGCCTAGGACCAAGAAACATGGCGTGTTACACACAAGCTGTCTTGTGAAACAGACTCAATGGGAATTGCGTAGACTATAATAATTTAGTAGGAGTTATAGTCGCGGATAAATAACATTTGGCGTATGGATCATATCAGCCTGGTAAGCAGGTTTCAAATAACTGTAAGGCTTAATATTATACTTAGCTACATGCTACAAATTAATTGTTCGTAATCAATTTATCCTTTAGAAAGAAGCGTGAGGAAAAAAAGTCTGTATAGGTTGTGGAATGGCAACCGTGGACTGACGACCATACAGTCAACAGTTGGAGCGCCGGCCTCAACTCCAGCACCAGCCCGGTATTAGACAAAGCGGTACGAGACACATCACAGTTTGGAAAAGTCACAATTGTGGTTGTGCTTGTAAGATGCCCACAAACTTTTGGCCATGTTGTATATTTCCTATTTGTTCATTTTTTTTTATTTTGTTTTAATGTGTTTATAAAAAAAAAAAATCCTGTATTTATTTTCCGTATTTTTTGTTGTCTTATGGTCCTAATCGCTG
The DNA here is from genome assembly GCA_005784505.1 of Bagarius yarrelli. Taxonomy (NCBI): domain Eukaryota; kingdom Metazoa; phylum Chordata; class Actinopteri; order Siluriformes; family Sisoridae; genus Bagarius; species Bagarius yarrelli. Next base: position 4,256,471 of record VCAZ01000017.1, read on the forward strand.
TTTACTGACACTGTTTTCTGTTTTTTCGCATTACAATGTGCTAAACATTACAAAAAGGTGACCCGGCTTAGGGATCAACATCAAGATTTAGAGAAATCCTTGTTTTTTTTTATTTTCATACACCACTAACGTTCTCGCCATCGCAAAACTATGCCATCTTTTTTTTTCCTTTAACCCATATTTTCCAACCGACTCGCACTTGCAAACACCTCCATCTGTTCTGAGAAAAGCCCTCCAGCCTTGCACACACAAAATCTTTAATCAACATTGCAAAGAAGTGCACCTTTCAGCAAATAACTTTCTCTTGCACTTCGCTTGTTTGCCTGACACGTATATTTAAAAAAAAAAAAAACACACACACACACACACACACACACACACACACAATAATACTCAACCTGTTCAATTTTTGTGAAAGCTGTTTCGTTTCCAAGTAAACTGTTTTATTTGTTCCTGAAGTTATTTTGGTGCTTTGGAAATACCTACAATTTAGACACAGGGAAGTGTTTAGCGACACTAACGATAACTGTTGTAGCAACATGGTACCAGACTTGCAAATGAAAAATGTCGAATAAAAACAATAGAAATAAAGTCAAGTTCTAAATATGGAAATAACCTTTTTTTTTGAAGACAAATAAGCAAAATTAAACGAAAAACTTTGTATCCAGGAAATAAACCGTTCAACTTTACATTTCCAGCATTCGGCAGACGCCCTCATCCAGAGCGACTTACATTTATCTCATTCATACAGCTGAGCAATTGAGGGTTAAGGGCCCTGCTCAGGGACCCAGCAGTGGTGGCTTGGTGGAGTTGGCAGCGCAACACCCTAACCATGAGCCACCACTTCCTACATTTGATCTAAAGCTTTCAATTTGAAGTCTTTCCAGGATTCTGAAATGCACAGTGCACATTTGAGTAATACCGGTCTGGCTTTTCTGACTACTCTGGCCAAAAATTTGTCTAAAAAGCACTTACAACAAGATAAATTGGGTTGCTGTCGGTAGCCCTGCTAGAAGATCAGCGTGATGACTTTAACCTTGATCAGTTTGTGCTCAGGTCTCCATGATTTTTATAACTTAGTGTTATTTTTATGCGGTGAGGTTCTTGACCTTACACCCATCCCCCAGTCTCAAAGAACAAGGTGTTGTCCCCCTAACTTTGGACTTGTTTGGCATAGACTACGATAGGACTAGCAACCAAACCCCTCTCCTTGGTTAAGATGTGACACAGTGGTGCTTAAACGGTGAAAGCTTGGAAAGGATCAAGGTTCAAACCACAACACTGCCCGTTAGGCCTATAAGCAAGGCCCCTCACCCTCTCTCTGGGCCAGAGTTGCTGTAACATGGTCCGACCCTGCACTTTGCCCTGACTAGCTAAGATGGGCTTTGCAAAGTAAATAATTTCTTACTTATAAGGGGAAAACTTTAGAGACATTTACATTTCTGGCATTTGACAGACGCCCTTGTCCAGTTTCATTTGTTCAGCTGGGCTATTAGGTGTTAAGGGTCTTGCTCAGGGGCCCGGCAGAGGTAACTTAGTGTTACCACTTTTCTGGTTGGCAGTCCAAAACCTTAACTGAACTAGCACTGAGCTAGCTGCAAACTGCATACACAGTCACAGGGAGCACAACCTTGTCTCAAAACTTTTTGATATTGTGCTCATATGTCTCTTAAGAGGATTCAGCTAAAAGTACTCTCTATGTTTGTACCTTTATGGCATTGATAGAATTACCTTTGAAGATGCTAATGCATATACTTATTTAAGTTTCTCCTGAAACCTCCTGGTTACACAATCGCATAAGCCTACATTCAGTCGTAAAGAAGGAAAACATTTAATTACACACTCCGGTGTTAACCAGATGAGGATGAGTTCCTTTCTCTGAGGTTTCTTTCTGGCAACGGCTACCTCTGGTTTGCTCATTAGGAAAAAAAGTAACTTGAATCTTGCATTTTTTAAAGGTGTTTTGAGGAAATGTTCATATTGAAAGTTTTATACAAATCAAATTCAAATGCAAACCATCTACATAACGATATAGTGGGGGGTTTTTTCTAGCAGAAATCTTGAACTTATAATCATTAATCTTATAATACTGCAGAATTCACACACACACACACACACACACACACACAAAGAGAAAGGGAGTATCCAGTCTCGCTAATCAGCTGTTACACTATTTATGATCGCAAGAAAGTCAGAGCGAGATGAAATAAAGATTAAAAAAACACATGTCAATTCCAGGTCCATGATTGTAGCTATACTATTCACTTCATGTTTACTTATGATGTACAAAGGCAGGAATCGTCCCACCGAATCCCCCGACTTTCCCTGCTTTTTTTTTAAAGAAAAAAAAAAATCAAACGGAATATTAAAGCGTAGAGGAGAGAAAGAGCGATTATGTACGTATTTTTGTGTAACATAAACATTTTGACAGCACGTCGATGGCTGCTGAGCCGCGTGACGGAGTGCGCTTGATCTCTGACTGAGACTCGATTTAGAAGAAGGTGAAAACGCGTCAGGAGGTGAAATCGGGTCTCGGCGCGTTCCTGACTTCACACGGCATAGCAAATTGACTCCGGCTCTGCAGCTATAGCTACAGTTATAATTAACAAAGTTTATTCCACCTAATTACGATTGGTGAATCTTCTGATTTGCATTCTTTCTCACATTCCAGGCTTGTCGATGATTTGGTATAAATTATGCCGTTCGTTAGCGAACGGGAGGGAAAAACGCAACAAAGCCGTACATCTCAACGTGCTAAAAAAAAGGCACTATATGGCCAAAAATTTGTGGACACGTTAGCAGCACATCCACATAGTTAGACACAGACAGTAAGTGTGTCTTTCCTAAACTGTTGGTATAAACCCACAGTTGTCTGGAACGTCTTTGTATGTTGTAGCATTACAGTTTCCTTTCACTGGAACTGTGAGACCTGAATCCTGTCCCAGCATGACAATGTCCTTTTGCACAAATCCCCTGATCTCCATAAAGACATGCTGTGTTCTGGATGTTTTGGAGTAGAAGAACTCTCATGTCCTGTAAAGACTCCTGATTTTGACTCATCCTCTTTAAACTGAACATATTTGGAAAGAACTGGAACCCCGACTGAACCCCAGACCTCCTCACCTCAACATTAGTGTCTGATCTTGTATTGTAACTAAATGAACACAAATCCACACAACACAATCTAGTTGAAAACCTGCACAGAAGTCTGGAGGATATTATAGAAGGATAAGAGTAAGACTAACATCAAAAAAGACAGATAGATGTGATGGTCAGGTGTACCTATATATGGAGGTGGTGACGCACTGCTAATTGGAAGATTGGGGTTCGATTCCCAGCACCACCAAGTTGCCACCGCTGGGCCCTTAAGCAAGGCCCTTAACCCCCCCAACTGCTCAGTTGTATAAAAGACATAAATGTAAGTTGCTCTGGATATGGACGTCTCTCAAATGCTGTAATGATGTGAATTTCTTCAGGCTGAATAACATAACAGGATAAGTCTATTAAATATTCACGACTTTTTTTTAACTTATATTACTCCCCTCGCCATTTTTTTGAATAAGTGGCTTGAATGTTTCTTTTAAGGCTCTGATTTGTTCTGGTTTGTTTAGATTAGAGGATTCAATAGCCCTACCACTGCCAAGCTTCCACTGTTGGGCCCTTGAGCAAGGCCTCTTTGTTCCAGGTGAGTAAAGATGAGGTATGCAAAGACTTACTTACTTACATACTTGCTTAAAAAGCAGCTGCATTCATGCCGACAGGAAAATTCAGAATCTCTTATTTATTAGGGTGCTCATTTTAGTGCACGTAAGAGACGGGAAACAAAGTACTGTAAAACAATACGTTGGAAAAGAAATATATTTTAGAGGAGAGAGTGACAGAGAGGTGAGATGAGGAGGAAAGAAGTAAAAAGAGGTGAAAGTGTCAAAGTGAGAGAGAGAGAGAGAGAGAGAGGAAGGAATGTGTGAGGGCATGGGAATGGTGGTGTGATGATGCTCAGCAGCAAGACTTTGGCTGCGTTTAAAACACTCAACTGCACAAACCCAACAAACTGTTACTGCTATCACTGCACCTATCTCAGCACTGGGGCTGAGAAACATGCACACACACTTAAGTATTTATTTATTTACACCCAGAGTCTAAATCTGCCCCTTCCTTCCTTCACTATTTGTGTTCCAGGACTCACATGAACATTTTTTGTATATAGGTTATATATATATATATATATACGTTTATTTTTCTTATTTAAAAACACATGTAATAAAAAATTGCTGTGATTTTTTGGGGACCCGGAACGAATTAATGGCATTTCAATTCATTTTAATGGAAAAAAATGTATTTGACATACGAGTAATTTGAGTTATGCGCTCCATCACGGATCGAAATTAATTTGCAGATCAAGGCACCAATCTATATATATATATATATATATATATATATATATATAAATATGCACCCGAACCTGTCATTATTTTTTTATCTCATCACCAGCTATCATATTTTACCCACATCCCTGAGATCGGATTTTCAATTCTCAATCATTTATCACCCATTCGCCGAAATTTAAATATTACTTAATATGAAAATCTCTCTGATTAATTACAAATTCATTCCGTGGACATAACCACCCTTTCACATGCAAATGTCCTCTGATTAATACCATTATGTAAATGAAAAAAAAAATGACACTGTCTGCATTTAAATACATTTGCAATGTGCAGATTTTAGTGCAGTATTAAAGACCCAGCATGGCAACAGGGTATCCAGGTAAGCCTGGATAAGCATATGGATATGATCGGTGCTGACGAACCCGGAGCGGATCGACAAGCTCGGACAGGAGTTTTTACTCTCCATCCTGGGGGTCCTGTCACAGGATGGACTGGATAGCTGGACGTATGTTCATGACCTCAGTGTGATATCTGATAGACAGATACATACATACCTTGTGTGGAAGTTACCTGATTATTGTATATGTTTGGTGTTGTTTGTATTTTCTATAAGAACACCTTTGCCAGTTGTTCATATTAGTGGGTTTATTGTAATATGTTACCGCGTCTATAGTAAACACTGATTTGTAAGGACAAAGACGAAGTAACTTTCCGCTGATTCAAAGATTTCCGCTGAAAGAAAGTCCTCCAGATTAATAGTGATGTAATCTTCTTTTGCCGAATTATCTTAAATTGAATTAGATGGAAGAAGAAGCTGTTACATACCAATAACTAATGTCCACAAAAAACATTTTTTTGGGGGGTGGAAACATGTTGATTCTCTAATTTCCTTATGGAAGAATAAATTATTTCTTTGTTAATCTCAATAAGTAATAATCTGGATTATCCAAATAATGTAAAGTTCACCGTATAGACTGTTGGTCGTATCGTTGTTGCGCTTTTTTTACGACCCTAAACATAGCAGTGAAAAAGTAGGACTAGCTGTGATTGGTTGTCTTTCATGTCAGTCAGACAGCCTCTGGCCAAAATTAACATAATTCAAGTTAAACGTTATCCAATTTTCATTTACGGCATTTGACAAACGTCTTTATTTTTTATCTAATTTATACATTTGAGCAATTGGGGGTTTAAGGGCCTTGCTCAGATGCCCAGCAGTGGTAACTTGGTGGTGCTGGGAATTAAACCCAATCTTCCAATTAGCAGTCTAACACTTTAACTATTGCACTATCACTTCCTCCACTTTTAAATTCCAGACACTGTGACATCGTATGTGATGTGTCAATATCAAAATGGCGGATGTAGTATATCCGAATGTGATATATACTACCTACAATCATACTATATACTGCAGAACATACTTTTTTAATAGTAATTACCTAAATGTACTAGCTAATTAAATAGTATGAAATTTTGGAAAGGGTCTTTGTCTTGCATAGCCAGACGTCTAGACTAAATGTCTGGACGCAATAGCATTTAGCGCATTTGGCAGACGCTTTTATCCAGAGCGACTTACATTTATTTCTTTTATACAAGGAGCAATTGGGGGTTGAGGGCCTTGCTTAGGGGCCCACAGTGGTGGTTGGTGGTGTGGCTTGGAATGGAACCCCGGTCTTTCTGGTATCAGGCTGACGCCTTAACCACTAACCCACCACTAGCCTAAACGAGTGCAATTTAACTACAAAGAACCATGGGGGGGTTTTTTTAAGTACTTGAAAGACATGAAAAGTGCCACATGGCTCCTTTCCGCCACTTCCGGATATGACGAATCGTCTCTTCCGTGGGCTAATGGGATAGTAAAGTGTACATCGTATGCGTAATTCAAAATCCGAACGGAAGTAGTAGATCATCCAGGATCTTTCCGTGCAAACTAAGGATTCGGACATACTAATGCGAAGACAGACCGTAGGTCTTCACGCTACCAAATAAGGTAAAGCTTGTGCCGTGTGTTAGGTTAGATTTAGTTTGGTTTTACCTTTAAATTGTCTCTAGCGTCTATAATGTAATGCATGAACGTGCGTAAAGAAAATCCTCTTATTCTTCAACTGGATGAACAGGGCCGATATGCAGCCTGTATAAACAGAAAGTTAATTAACGACATGTTAATTGAATACAAGGTCTATAATTGTTGTACAACGAGCATAAACATGGTCTTCTTTAAATATTATTAATGCGTCTTTTCGGTTGCACCTATTAGAGATTCTTGTCTGTGAGTTAATTTCATTATGCTAATGAGCTCTCATCCTAACCGAACCTAGGCTTTGATCCATGTTAATTGTCGTGATCTTCAAAGACAAAGTCACCGCTTTACTTTTTTAAATGAATTTTACGGGGTTTTTTTTGTTTTTTTTTTAAGTATGGAAATGAGAGGCGTGTAATTAAATTTTTATGATGTGCTTCGCTATTTCTGACTGGATAAAGTCGGCAGCGCCGGCTAGGATTCTACGCTTCTTCGTTTTACAGGCGGGAAAGTGAGAGCGGAGAAAGAAATGAGGAGAGTGAGGATGCAAAGATTAAAGAAACGACATATCCAAGACTTAATTTGTACTGATAAACTTTAGGCTTTAATATGCTCTTTTGTGATCACAGCATGAAATCATTGCCCAAAAAACTTTTTTCTTCCTCTATCTCTTTCTTTCTCTCTCTCTCTCTCTCTCTCTCTCTCTCTCTCTCTCTCTCTCTTTCCATTCCTCGCGATTCCCTTTCTCCCTTCTTTTTTACATTTTTTCCTGCTTACTGGTTTCCTGACATGCGAGATGGTCCTGATAGTGTGTGTGAACCTGCCGAAGATCGAGACGTTAAGGAAGGGAGAAAGATCACAAACTCTTAAAAACCAACCCATAAACACACTAACCTGGGTAACAGCTAGACGATTAAGTTTTGGATGTGTTTTCTTCTGTGTGTGTGTGTGTGTGTGTGTGTGTTTCTGTGAGCGCTATATTTTGGCTCAGACTTCTTCAGGCCTAATTGCACCCTGATGGCTTGCTCCTGATTTTGGCAGCATGGCCAGGACTCATTTCCTTATCTACCTAATGTCCGAAATTTAACTATTACTCACTACAAGCATTTCGACGGGTCTGATGACCGGGTGCGATCGGCTGCGGCTGATAACTCACGGGAAAAGAGAATCTGGCAGCGTCTCAGTCGCCTTAGGTTAATTACATCAGTCATGTAGTGGGAAAATACCAACAGCACCGAAGCTAAGAGTAAACTAGTAATCAGTATAATCAGATCTTTCAGGCAAAAAAAAAAAAAAAAAAAAAGTTTACACAATTTTTCCTTCATTAAAAATAGATTTTTTTAGCATCCCAAAAGGATGACATTCTAGCCACTGGTTTGGTATCACACACTTGTAAGATATACCATGTCAAAACACTTCCTGGGTCCCTCTTAGGTCAACGTACCTTTGCCTCCAAGTTTTTTAGGAATATGTCTCCAGATTTGGTGGGCTTTTTTCAGAATGAGGTCTGGACCGGGTCAGTCTCAGGCCACTTTTACACTAGATTGTATTAAGTGGTAACTTGGTGGTGCTGGGAATTAAACCCTAATCTTCCAATTAGCAGTCTAACACTTTAACCACTGCGCTATCACTTCCTCCACTTTTAAATTTCCGCTGCTGTAATGTCGTATGGGATTTAAAAATGGCGGATGTAATACATCCAAATGTGATTCATACTACCTACAATCATACTATATACTGCAGAACATACTTACTTTAATGTAGTACCTAAGTAAATGGCATGAAGATCTGGATGGGGCTTTTGTCTTGCATAGCCAGGCGTCTAGACTGAATGTCTGGACTCCAAAGCTCCGTCAAGTGACCCAAAGTTTGGATATTAGCCTCATTAAGCCAGGGATTTTACCAAATTTTTTTAAGTTGCCTATTGTTTATTCGTTGCCTTCTTAAGCAATTTCGTTTTAGGTACAGGGCTGCACGTTTCGGGATCTTTTTCCAGAACCTGGTTCCAGACTTGATTGATTGGTCGTTGGGCTTTTCGATCCAGAGTCCAGAAATCTGGGTTTGAGTGCGTAGATTTAGAGATGATTGAAACAGAAGCTGTACTAGGTTAACCTTGTTAAACTTCAATAATTTAAGTATTTATTTTAATTAACAGAGTTGTTAGAACGGATGTTTGTGTAACACTGTGTGATATAAAATAATATATTTATAACACTTATATAAACAGATATATATATAATAATCTGTGCCAATATTCGAAAATGAGTTTATACTCTCATAAATAGAATGGACATTACCTAAACATAAACAAGACCTTGAGAACAGTGTGTGTGTGTGTGTGTGTGTGTAATAGGTGAATAGAGCCAGATGGACATTACCTTTTGATACTGTATTAGATACACAAAGCCTCTTACATACATGATCCAAATCCCTGTATCTGAGTGCTTAACTTTAAGCCAGATGTGCCCAGGTAGTGTGTGTGTGTGTGTGTGTGTGTGTTTAAGAGAAACCAGGGTCAAGTCAGTCACCATGTGTGAGTCAGTGAGGAACATGTTAACATGCAGGAGTGTATTGTTGTTGAGCATCATTTTGTGTGTGTGTGTGTGTGTGTGTGTGTGTGTGTGTGTGTGTGTGTGTGTAAAAGGAGAGGGAGTGAGATCTGAACTGAGTGCTGATTGAGTTTCAAAGCGTCTGGCAGCATTGGCCGTGGTTTAAGGCAGACAGCCAGGAGATCCTTACACACACACACAGACACACACACACACACACTAAGACACTTTTCCCAAACACACACCCATCCATAAAGAGAGTTTAATACTCTCCCACACACTCTTAACAAGGATTTAAACACACATTCACAGCCTCTTCTAAAGAGGTGCCAATATTTTATGCAGTCCCTGATGAAGAAATCGTCCATTTCTGCTCCAGACGAAGCGCCGTGAACTTCACTCCCACCTGCGGACCTGCTACAGGAGATGACTGCTTCTCATCACGGCTGCCATTTTATTAGAAGTGCAGTGTTTTGTGTGTTGAAGAATGTGTTGCGTTTATATGTATAGAATGTTCGGAATTTTAGCAAAACTGCTTATCATTAATTTGAAAATGCATTCATTCATTTGCTTATTCCGCTTATTCCCTAATTCGGGGTCACAGGGATCTGCTGGAGTCTATCCCAACCGTCTCTGAAAGGGTGAAAGCCACGAGAAGCTCACCCTAGACAGGTCGCCAGTCCATCACGGGGCCACACACTCCCTCCTATGGGCAATTTAGAATCAAATATAAAAATACTTATCATAAAAAATGATGATGTCATAATCGCAAACGAGTAATTATATTTAACGTCTCGGCAAACAACAATTTACTGACAAACAAATCTATTGGCCAAAAGTTGTACATATGCAATATCCTGTATAATAAGTATTACATGTGATATCTGTGTTACACATGACCTGAAATAACAATATGTAAGATATTTTTCCTAATAGTAGTAAAATATTTAATAAAAACTATTGTTTTTATTGTTGTTGTCATTAATAAGTAATATTAAATAATTCATATTATGATGTAGGAATAAATAAATGTATTATTACTTGTAATAATAATCACATGTAATATTCATGTAAGCAATCACCAAATTAAAAAAGTTATCTAATAAATGCCTATAATTACATTCCTCCAGGAGCCCCTAAGGGGCTGTATAAACTCTGGTCACCCCTAGTGGTCACCTGGAGCATTATTTTACAGTGGGTTTTATTTATTTAAAATATGTAAATGTGTAACAACCCAAGGTTTGCGGTCGGCTCCTCCTATTGCATTCCAATTCTTTTTTTTTATCTTCATCATCATCCTCTTCTCCTTTTGTCATTAATATAATTCCAACTGTAATATAACAATGTAACTAATATTAACTAATATTATTAGCTTATGTCATTCCCACATCATTAATCACCAAATAAAAAAACATTACTTAAACATAATCTCACTACTACTACTATTATTAGTATTATTATTATTATCATTATTATAAGTAGTATTAGTAGTAGTACTTTATAATAATAATGAATAATAATAATAATAATAATAATAATAATAATTTTGATTTCAGTTACATTATTGACTTTTGTCTTGTATAAAAGATCATTTTCAATATTATTAATAAATTATAATAACAATAATAAGAATATAAAAATAATACTAATAATTTATACAAGACCAAAGTCACTAATGTAACTAAAATCATTATTACTATAATAATTATTATTATTATTAAAATCATTACCACTACTATTATTATTATTATTATTATCATTATTATTACTATTAAAAAAGTAGTATTAGTAGTAGAACTTTAATAATAATAATAATAATAATAATATCATATAATAATAAGAAGAAGAAGTCAATAATGTAACTAAAGTCTTCAAAATCATTATTATTATTATTATTATTATTATTATTAAGTCCTACTAATCTATGATGTATGGTTTAGAGACAGTGACGCTGAGGACGATAGCAGAGCTGAAGAGAGTGACGAGATTGGACAAGATTAGGAACGAGTTCATCAGGGGGACGGCTCATGTTAGATGTTTTGGGGAGAAAGTCAGATTGAGGTGGTTTGGACATGTCCAGAGGAGGGATAGTGAATGTATCGGTAGGAGGATGTTAGAAATGAAGCTACCAGGTAGAAGAAAAAGAGGAACACCAGAGAGGAGGTATATGGATGCGATAAACGAGGACATAAAGTTAGTGGGTGAGAGTGAAGAGGATGTAGAGAATAGGGGTAGGGGGAGACATGATTCGCTGTGGCGACCCTAAAGAGAGGAGGTTAGTGCATAAACGAGCATAAGTTAGTGGGTGAGAGTGAAGAGGATGTAGAGAATAGGGGTAGGGGGAGACATGATTCGCTGTGGCGACCCCTAAAAGGAAACAGCCGAAAGGAGAAGAAGAAGACTAAAACTAATACTAATTATAATGTAACTAAAAACCTAGTTGTAAGTGGTAAGTGTAAGTGGTCGCGTAGTGGTTAAGGTGTTAAACTGCTAATTCGAAGTTAAGGGTTCGATTCTTAGCACCATCAAGTTGCCACTACTGGGCTACAGCTGCGGTGTGCAGAAAAGCAGCTCAGCCCACCAACACCGCTGAATCCTTAGGCAGTACTAATAGTACTAATAGTTGTGTGTAAAGTGTGTGTCCATTTAAGTCAACCTCCTTTTGTCCAAATCTCTTCACCTTTGACCCTAATCCCTAACCCTAACACCGATACTCTATTTCAGCCTGCCTGGATTAAACACCCCCTCTCATACACACTCACATACACACTTTTATCTAATTCTTTTTATTCAGATCTCAGTATTACAGCTTAGCGTGAGAGTACACGGAGAGGATGTTCCCGCACGGCCATCTTCCCTTCACCGTGTCACTCGTTTCTTCCTGAATGTTTCCAATTAGACTGAAGTGAAGCTCATTTTACAGCGATGCCTGTTTTTTTTTTCTCACTTTCTCTCCTCACTGCTAATGCCGAAGGAGAAAATGGTGTTGTAATGTCTCCATAGTGTTACTCCTTAATCAGGGGACGCATCCGGTGTCGAGGGGAAATCTGAATAAAGTGCACGTGATTGTGTGTGTTTGTGTGTGTGTGTGTGTGTGTGTGTGATAATGCACTGGTGTTGCGCTCACCATTATTTCAGTATTTCCTCTGCTTTTTATTCTAATGACGTTATCCAATATGTACCACACGCAGATATCCTAATGGCACTTAAGGTGTCGGCTGTGTGTGTGTGTAAGTGTGTGTGTGTGTTTGTGTGTGAGTGTGTGGGGGAGGTAGAAGGGTGTAAGCAATGGTATGGAGCTGGTCTAATTGCCCGGGCCTTTGTTTTGTCAGAAATACTGCCACGAGCCACACTGACAGCACTGAGAGAGAGAGAGAGAGAAAAAGAGAGAGAGAAACAAAGAGAAACAGAGAGAAAAGAAAAAGAGAGAGAGAGAAAGAGAGAAACAAAGAGAAACAGAGAGAAAAAGACAGAGTGAGAGAGAGATAGAGAGAGAGAGAGGAAAAAAGGAAAGGGTCAGAGAGAGTCAGAGAGTGAGAGAGAGATAGAGAGAGAGAGAAAGAGAGTGGGGTTGTGAAGGAGACGTTAGTTATGTTACACTAAAAGTCAGAGCAAACTCTGTCTATCATTACTAATAATTACAGCAACAGTATGACAGATTATATACATTTCTTTTCCTGGTAGAGCTTACACACACACACACACACACACACACACACACACACACCTGGTCTCTATTTAGCCATGTATAAGCTTTACCCCTTTAAACAAACCCAATACTTGCAAAACACACACACACTCACAAATAACACTAACCAATCCAGTTCAGCATGTTTTTTTTGTTAGCAATTGGGGAGAGAGAGAGAGAGAAAGGAAGAGAGAAAAACGAAAGCGAGAGAGACAGACCCTGGGGACACAGACCTCCTCCAGCAGGGAGAAGTAGATGAGACACCTTCATGTCAGCTTCTGATGTTAATGTTAATTCCTGTCCTAATTGGCTCCCATCCTCCTCCTCCTCCATCTCTCTCTCTCTCTCTCTCTCTTTCGTTCTCTCACACACACACATATACGTCATGACGACGCTTGCAAGCAGTCCATAGTATAACTGAACCCGAGGCGGACGGAGAGAGAGAGATGGAAGACAGGAGATTGGAGGAGGAGTAGAAGAAGTGGCAGGTGTGATTAAAAGTCCTATGATTTGTGGGAAAGGTCTGGCTTCGTCACGCTGCTCGCTCATGCTAACAGAACCCAGCATGGGAGTCGTCATAATACACCAAAGGCCCACCTGCGCACCCACACAGACACACACACACACACACACACACACACAAGCGCAATAATAGTAAACAGCACACACACACGTATAAATTTGCATTTATCGCTTCTAATGGCTTTATATTTTTATTAACATGCATCACATCACATGTCTAGACTATTAAAGAGAACAGTTCCGACAAACACACACACACACACACACACACACACACTGTACGGCATTTTATTTCGGCAGACGCCTTTTATCCAGGCAGCCCTACGCTTATCCATCACTTTACATTTTATCATTTTTTATTCAAGTGGTTAAGGGCCTTGCACAGGGGCCCAACAGTGGCAGCTTGGTGGTGCTGGGAATTGAACCCACAATCTTCTGAATTAGCAGTTCAACACCTTAATGACTAAGCTATCACATACACACAGACTGGTAATTGTTTTCTTTTAGGTAAATTCCGTATGTCTGTTTTACAGGATCGTTCCCAGAATGCATTGCAGCATTATGACGCAGTTGCAAAATATTTAGCTTAGCTAGACGAGTGGGACGACGTTGGCAGCAGTGTTAATATTTTTTATCGTTAAATCTTTTGCACGGTGTGAAAGACTAAAATACTAAAGCGCAGCCGCATCAGTCTATAATTTACACCGCCATTACGATCAGCTGGTAGTTAGAAGGCATTGTGGGTAATGCGGGACAGGAGGTTTATCAAATGTTAGACATGTAAGAGCATGTTTTAATTATAAAAATCAATAAGCATCAGGAAACATTCAGCGGAATCGCGAGCAGGTAGCGCTAGCGCTTTGTACATCGATCTGAAATCCTCGGCTATTGATCCACGTCTTTTCAAAAACAAATGTATTCCAGCCGAAACATGACCAGTTTGCCGCTTTAAATCGATAATGACGATCGATCGCTTGTTATCCGATAAACATCCAGTGGCGAGCTAGAAAAATCCAGAAAAACTGCACCATCCGGTAAAAACGATTGCTAATAACTAAATTAAAACGAAAGCGAAGGACAAATAATGACAAATAAATCCATCTGGTCAATTTGAGCTGGAAACGCAAGCCGGATTGATGTCATTTCCTGTTACGGAAATGTATTTAGGTGAAGTAGAGCTTCTCCAGACAACACGGGAATCCTGATAAATCCATTGATTCCATTATGGATGCCTTAAAATGACACTTTCTGGAAACGTCAGGCAGGGACGACATGTACTTTTGACATAAAAAGAGATTAAAAGAAGAAAATGGATGAACAAAACAGGAAACGAGTCAAGAGTTTTAATTAAATATGAACGTTCTTTATTTATATGCAGAAATAAAGGTGTTAAAGACATTATGTTGCATTTGTTGGTGTATGTAAGTGTGTGTGTGTGTGTGTGTGTGTGTGTGTGTGTGTGTGTGTTTCTCAGGTTCTCATCCAGAGAGGCTCAGGTGTCTAATGTGAACCTGAGAAAATAGAGGCTGCATATTTTCAGCCCAGAAATGGCACTCTGCATACAGATAATTGAATCTGCAGCCATCTTACCTAGGCCGTCTCGTCGCCTTATGGAGATTAATTACTATTAAAACCATCGCTCAAGCCCGCCCTCACAAACCGCAAACTTAACACGGTGTTGTCTTCGCTTCTTTCCATGTTTTCCATGACCAGAACGGAAGGAAATGCACCAAAAAAAAAGGTCCTTATTGCTGGTGTAGCCTACGTAACGGTAACGATTCATTAATGGGTTTCAGCCTCATTATGTGGCATTTCAAGCGCCACAAAACTGAAACAAAGAGAAAGAAAGACAAAATTTGCCCTCAGGGGACTTCTTTTACCCCGACTCTTTCACTGGAGTGAGCGTTTTTCAGTTACTGGACAG
Source organism: Bagarius yarrelli (assembly GCA_005784505.1). Classification (NCBI taxonomy): domain Eukaryota; kingdom Metazoa; phylum Chordata; class Actinopteri; order Siluriformes; family Sisoridae; genus Bagarius; species Bagarius yarrelli. The sequence goes on from VCAZ01000017.1 coordinate 4,271,559, forward strand.
ATCGGCTGATGAAGTGTAACCTGATGTGGTCCTCTGCTCTTGTAGCTTCTTCTCCTCAAGGTTACACAAGGCTGAGATGAGATGCTTTTCAGCTCAGCACGGTTGGACAAAGTGATTGTTTGATTTACCTTTGCATTTCCTGTCAGCTTTAACCAGTCTGTTAATCAGCAAAATAGTTTTTTTTACATTATTCAGCAGACACCCTTATGCAGAGCGACTTCCTTTTATACAACTGATTAATAAGGACTTAAGCTCGGTGGTAGCTTGGTGGCGCTGGGAATTGACCCATGGTCTTTCTGGTCTTTCACCCAAAATGTAGATTCTCTAATCCGGCACCGATAACCATGTAACATTACATTTTACGCCAAATTTAATATTTGATTTGACCATAAAATGTTGCCTTATGGGATCAAATGTGCAGATATATGTATGTGTATGTGCAGGTGTACAGCATATAGTAACTCAAAACATAGTCTTCAACTCTGTAAATAAAAATATTTCAACTTGAATTTAAATATAATTAAAATAAATCTACTTTTGGGTTGTTGTATATAATTACGTCTTTAAAACACCATGACAAAAAGAAAAAGATGACTGAACACGTTCACCCCTATGAAAAATCTGGCGCCTTCCAACAGGAAGTTGCATCATCCAAATTTTCTGGAACATTCCCAAGAAGAAAGGTAAGCTTTAATTTTATCTTTTATTGTTTTATTTTATTTTATTCATTTTAACTGACATGGTGAAATTTTCTACCTATTTTTCTAGCTAATTTCTACCTAATGTATTTTTACTTGTGGCATTAGCTTGGAAGCTAATTAAAACAATGCTAGATTTCGTTTGTATGCTAATTCTATGCTTAAAAATCCTGTCAGTATTTCTTTATTAGCAAAAGAATTTTGCTAAAGAAGAAGTTTTTACAGATGTTTTTGTTGCTTTTTTTTATCATAAAAAATGAATTTTGTCTTGGATTTAGTATTTTTTTTAAAAATCTACCATGTTAAATTATACGTGATATAAAAAAATATATGTTGTTGAGCCTTAGGAGCAAAAGATACATCGAAGAAACACCAGTTAGCTTGATTAGCACTGCTAAACCATGATCCTTGGTACATACTGTGTAAATATTAAGTTCAAACTTCACAAGAAACACAAGAAAAACTTCTCATAACATTGCTTTTTCATTTAGCGAGGCCATGATGTCATATTTTGAGTTATATTTTATTATTAGTTATATTGTTTTATATACAAGTTATATTTTTAAAGGCGAGCAACTATAGCAGATCACTGGCTTGTGTTCGGAATTGCTTGTCTGTACTATATTTGAGTATGTAGTACTTCCCGACATGTAAGACTGCTTTGTGGAAAGTGGTGGCTTAATGGTTATGGTGTTGGACCAGGGTTAAATTCCTAGTACCACCAAGCCACCACTGTGGGCCCCTGAGGAAGGTCCTAAACCCCCAATTGCTCAGTTGTGTAAATAGGAGATAAATGTAAGTCACTTTGGATGAGGGCATCTGCCAAATTCGACATCACAACAGCTCAAATTCAAAGTTAGGTCATGTTTAACTTGGATGATGATGATGATGACAATCAAACACAATTCAACCACCAGGAACCGCTTTTTTTTATTTTCCTGCGGTACCTAAAACGCTCAAATTGCTGCGCCATCACTTTCCACCCTTTTCGAATATGGCGAGTCGCCTCTTTCATGGGTTCATGGGATTGTAAAGCGTCCGTCATATGTGTACTTCAAATTCCGTGAGAAGGCAGTAGCAATAGATCATCCAGGAAAATTTCACCTACTGTTTTTCACATCCTGAGAATTCGGGCGTTCTCATTTTCACTGTAGTTACTATATATTGTAGTATATATACTATACTAGTAAGAAAGCTAGCAAAAAGCTGTACTTGTTAATATCTTAATAAATGCTAATACAGGGACAAGAAAGGCTAAATTACAATAGCATTGATAATATAATAGATTTGCTATTTTCGATTGCTTTTTTTATGCTAAGCTAACCCAATGTATAGGACGATAATGTGTTTGTGGCTTTCACAAGCAATATGATTGAGCAAACGAATGATGTGAGTAGGTTTGTCATGTTGTACACGCCCTCAGCTAGGCAAATTCCCTAGATAAACATGCTACATGACCAAGCTTAGCCGGTTGTGAGGCGTTCCCAACCTGATTAATTTTGAGAGCTGCTTAAGGGATGACTAGCATGCTAAACTTAGCATCCACAAACCTTATCTACTGCCGTCTTATCTTACTGCTTTATTCTTCTTTATGTTGCGTTATACTTTTGGTTCCTCGACTTGCTTGGAAAGTTGTGGAAATTTGGCAGGAAACTTTAATAGCACCATCTGAACAACTGACACATGCTTGTGCAAGTACTATTTATTGTTTTTCTTCTCTGCTTATACGATTTGATGTAATAAATGGAACAGGTGCTGGTGTTTTTGGCTGTGCTTTCACAGCTGAGATCTACACACTCACACACGTACACACACACACACACACACCTCTCTTATTTTTACACTCCTGTCTTAGCTGAAGCTTTCAAGCACAGCTCAGGAAAGTGCTAAAACTGTGATCACCTCAGCGCCTGAAGCTGAAGTCATTACACACCCTGGCGCAGAAGCCAGATTACTCCAACAGCTTCCTAATAAAGGTGGTCTCTGAGGTGTAGCACCTGAAGAGAGTGAAACAGACATGGTGCAATCTTTTCAACAATTAATGCAACATTGAAATGACGTTACTAATTCGTTATTGTCCGACATATAGCGGCTACCACAGAGTTTGTTACCTCTAGATTCTTAATTTGACCATCGATCCGTGTATTTAACCATACTTCCGTGTAAGGTGGACGGTAATCTAATGACATGAACAAGAATGAAACTTAATACTCATAAATACAGGAGGTATTGAACCTGATCCAGTTCTTGTCAGAGTGGCTTGGGGCTAAATTAGGACTCGTACCTTTCCAGTCGATCGATTGTACGTCAGTGTGGGGACGCAAAAGCCACGTTTCAGGTTACCGACTGCATCAGGGACTGTCCCTGGGTACTGCAATTCATATCATGCCGTCATACCTTGATAGTCCAAGCCTAAGCTGTCCCTGGGGTCATAAAGTGAGGAATTTGATAACATGGTTTGTAGATAGAAATAACGTTTTACATTTTAAGCAGATGATTTTATCCAAATACATTTTCAAGATGCGACATAAAATAGCCCTAGGCTACCATAAGATCCAGATAGATACATGAGTTAGAACTGATACAAGAGGTAGTACAGCATAATAGAAAGATGAGAGTTTGGTAAAGAGTTTAAGAAAAGTTTAGGTACCCTTTTGGTATATTTATCGCTTAATACAGACAAAGCAATCTTTACTTTTCCCTAAAAAGAAGTTTCTTTTTTTTCCCTAAAAAGAAAAAAAAATAACATCTTTATTAAAGAATAATAAAGATGTTCTGTAGTCTAAAATGAACCGATCCTCCTGGAATCCATGACCTACCTCGAATTAGCAAGCATTCAGCAAAAATTTAGTTAATGTCACCACAAAAAAATTGATCTTACATCATGTGATCTTCTGAACAAATACCTTCAAACCATTACATTAAACATATGAACATAATAACTGGTTAATATTTCTACTTTTGCATTGTGACTATAACTAAATTCACGTAAAAGCCAGTTGTCCTACATTTTGACCTGGTCCTCCTCCTTAAAAATCAATAGTGCTCAGTAGAAATGGGTAAGAAAAGCCATATGGCCAGGAACACACTCGCCAGCTCAGGTTGTGCCCTGATTCACTGACCAGTACGAAGACCTGACACACAGTTGATATCTCTCTGTCCTGAACACCTTCTTTCCCTAGCGCTGAAGCACTATATCAAATGTCAGACCACCTGGGACAACCAGCTGTCACCCTGAAACCAGGAGACAACAGGCCTGAACCCTGGTTGTGTCCACATCCACCATGATACCCTTACACATACTAATTGATCGCACAGCAGATGACACACACCCGTACTTCTATCCTCAGTTTTATGTGCACATGAGGACAAAGCAGGTACGTTGAGACAAGTGGTACGTCTTTTTCCCGGATGTTTCGGAGCGAAACGCACATAAACAGGCGCACTCTCCATTCCTGACCAGACAAAGCTCCATCTGCATCCATACAAAAGCTTCGGCGCTGATTGCCTCGCCACTAGTGAATGATCAAAATACAGGAGCACTCGGATGCATTCAGGCTCGCTCAGTTCTCTTCACGCGCACGTGTCTGATGTTTCCTCTCTCGCTGCACAATTCTAAAGACGCCGGTCTCCGGCACAGGAAGAGAAACCAAACATTATCTCTCTGGAGAGAGAAAAAAGAAGCTAGAGAAAAGGAAAAGGGGCATAAAAATAAAGCTTTGTAAAATGCTGATGTGAATCTTGGGTAAATAGCAGCCCCGGGTGCCACCTATTCCGCAGGGAGAAAGGAGCAGAAAGGTAGCAATCAATATTGAAACACAGAAATTAAAGCATTTAGAAGCGTAATTAGGGTGTAGGCTGTCTTTCACACCTGTACAGCACGGGGCCTGCCAGCCGCACACATCTGTCTGCCTGCACCTGCCAAGCACCTGCCGTCGCCTCAATGCACTCTGATTAGGGCGCGAGGGAGCGCGAAGAGGGAGCGAGAAGAGGGCGCGAGAGACAGAGAGAGGGAGGGAGAAGGAGAGAGAGAAAGAGGTAGAGGAACACCACCTCCCCGCTCCTGCCTCAGCCTTATTCCATGCTCATTTGTGTGAGGCAGGTGCCGGCGGTAATATGCGGCCGAGACACACATGACTGCCTCCTTTATGCCTGAGTTACTGCTCTCTCTTCCCAGCCAGAGCAAAGCTGAAGGATTAATGCAGGGATGTGGAAGCTTCTCTCTCTCCCTCTTTTCCATCTTTCCTGTCTCTCCCCTTCTTCTTTTTCATGCTCTTACCCTCCCTAAGCAATTTGCATACCTAATTCCCTGAACCCTCCAGGAGTGGTGGCTAAATGGAATGATGCATAGATGGATTGTTTTTATTTTTTAACTTTTGATGTTTAAAATTTTTTGCTCTTGAGTTTTATGCCCAAAAAGTTTATCAGCATGTGATAAAAGCCTTTTTTTAAAAAAAAAAAGTCAGCAAATTGAAATAAAACTCTACTTTGCCACCCCAGCTGACCTTAGATTTTCTGTAGGCTCAGACATACGTTCTAAAAACTGACATGTGCTTGTGTCACTTTTCTTTCTCTTGTGGATGTGAAGCAAATATTTACAATTTTTTGAATTTAATTAAAATCTTTGTTTTGTAACAGAAATAATTCATTAAATTAGAGTTAATTTCTCACTGCTTACACAATTTTGGGGTTTTCTTAAACTTTAAACATGTGACCAAACTCTTTCTTTGTAGCTCAGAAAATTTTTACATAAAGTTTTTCCCCAATTATATAATATATATAAAAATCTAGATAAAAAAAAAAACAATATTATAACATTACTGGCAATTCTATTGACATAACCTTTGCGGCAGTAAAGCAAAAAAATCTATAAGACTTGTGTCATGATTGATTTTTTTGGCCGAACCTATGACATATATGTGATTTAATGTCTTTTTAGTTCCTACCTGCAATTAGTTTCTTTTTCCTGGTATTGCATATCAGAATGACTCATGCACACACACCACAGTGAACTCATCTCCTGTGCAAAGACTGCAGAAATAAACTGCGGAGAAATGCATCATGCTTTCCAGTTCCCAAGTGGCTTTTGAGATGTAGCTGGTCTGAAGATTTTGCTAACACCTGGCAATTCTACTTGTTGTAATGCCATTGTGACAAGATCCACTGATGCATGTTGGACACGTACAATAATATATTAAAAGCTTACGTCATATCCTTTCATCAATGAGTAGCTTGATCATAGATTTTAGCAAGTACCCCTGACAGGTTGAGTTTAGGATTACCTGTAAATGGGTGAGATATACTCGGAAGTTCTTCATGTTAATGTGTTGGAAGCGGGAAAAAAGCGTAAGCGCATGCTAAAGTTTCTGGACAACTTTGAAATGGATAAAATTATGAAGTCTGTACAACAGGTTGAGTGGGGTGTTGCCAAGAATTAATACCTGCCAAACTGGGCCAAAGGAAGGAAAGCCGGTAAAAGGGCACATAAAGCTCACTAATGCACGTAGGAAGTGAATGCAGGGTCGTCGTTAGGTCTGGTGCCACAGAAGAGGTACCACAAAGTGTAGAACTGTCAAGAATTTCTTAAAGATCTAAGGCTTTCCTGGAGGGCCGATGTCCTGCAGAGTCAAACACACCTGACTCAACTAATCAAGATCTTGCTAGGTATACTTGAAACTTACAGGTAAGCGTGTTGAGGCAAATTGGAGCTAAACTCTGCAGGACACCAGCTCTCCAGGGCCGAGATTGCCCACCCCTGCTCAAGAAGATCCTCTACCGTACTTATCAGCCGGGCTCCACTCACCTGTCTTCTTCACACAGAAAGCATTCAGTGGTGGGGTTACGACCCCACGGTGGACTGTAGACCTTTGTCTGCAAGCTAAATTGAACGTTTAAGCTTGTTGAACACCCACATGTACACACCTTGTCATTTTCAAAACGAACAAGGAACGAGTCCACTGAGCAACATTACTCTCTGTGCCTCTCCCATCTTTTTCTTTCTTCTCTCTCTCTCTCTCTCTCTCTCTCTCTCTTTTCTTTCCCTGGAAACTAATAGGATCATTCTCATTCTGCTGGAGCCATTCAACAGTTACAAAATCACCATCTGTGTGTGTATTAACCTGAGCCTGTGGAGAGCTCGCCTAGGCAAGGTACGCTGGCTCCTCTAATGATTCTTAATCTTTTCTTTAATTAAATCGTGCAGCCAACCTGAAAAATCTATCTTAATGCAAATGAGCAGACCCCTTTTTGGCATTTGCTTACCATAATGCACTAATAAGGTTAATTTAATAAAAAATCTGTTCCAGTTTTTACAGATAATTGTATGTTTTCTTGATCCATTTTGTGCGTAGAGATGCTTGTTTTGCTGGGATTTGCCAATAGGAGGTGGGCAGAGAAAGCTTGTTGTGGTGTGTCTGCGTCTGTATGTATGTGTATTTGTGTTAGTGTGGCACTTCTGGGCTCGATTTAGCCGTGAAAAATAGAATTTTCAGGAGGTGAAAATGTATTGGACACACACAAGTGCTTGCGTTGTGCCCTTCTGCCCTTTTACCTTTTTTTCTATCAGCTTTCATTATGGGCAAAAATAACTAAACAAAGAGAAAAAAAACCCTCTGTAGGGCTTGTTTAGTTGGTCACTCATGATTGAGCGAAATATATACACACACAGCCGAAATCACCTGCCAAAAAAATACCAGAAATATCCAGCTGTGTGTCCAGAGACTCTAAGGAAGTCTCTTTGATTCACAAATTGAAAACACTGACATCAGATCTGCACTCGTCGCTATAATCCCTGTACTGGTTGGTGAAGTCTTATCTTAAAGCAGCTCCTCTGACCCGCTCGGTGAATTTCGTAGCTACGGTGCTTGGCCCTCTTCTAACTTTGATTCGACTACCCACAGTATATTTTATCTCCTATAAACGTGACAAATGCTTCATTTATTTTATATTATTTATATGAATTATTCAGTGGTATCTTGGCTAAGGTGTGAACTAATATGAAAGCACTGAATTATTAATCTTGTATGCGGCGCTGCGGTTTGGCCACCAGTAGACCAGAAGGGTAAGCAGGAACTTATTTTAGATCAGTTTCTCAATGTTCATATTGCTTTAAGTCATTGGAGACAAAAACGAGAACCGCTCACGGAAAGCGAAATACTTTATGAAGTAATATAAGCTTGGCGGCTGTGTTTTATTTGTGTTGTAATTAATATTTCGAACAATTTGCATCAGTTTTTTTTTGCAGTCTGATACCCTTTAAATTGTAGGATAGGGAAAAAAGGAGTCCAGTGACTATGGATCCTTCAAAATTAACGATTACCTGTGGCATGCAGTAAAACTGCACATTTTTCAGCAAGCTCTAATGTGTTTAACCCACTCACGGCTAATAAGCATGTTCTCATAGAGTGGTCCCAACTGCAGTCAAAGTTACAGGCTAGGTGATGATTTTGACTCCTAGCAACAACTTGGACCTCAACACTTTTTCCCAGGCTGTAAACTCTTTCTGAAATGTTTCTGCAGATGCTGTGAATCAGATCACTTTGTAACTCGACGCGCTCGAGGCCGCCGCTCCCTTCGACGCTCAAGTGTCCTCAGGGAGACTGCTTAGTGGAGTGGGGCGCTAAGCTTTTGTCTCAGGGGTAAAAAAAGAAGCAAGGCAAAGAAAGGGGGTGGGGGGAGAAAGAGAGAAGAAACGTTTGCATGTAGAGCCCAGTGAATTTTCAGTTCTACCTCACTCAAGCTGATCGAGAATAGCTCCTCTGAGAGTGTGTTTATGGCATAATTTACTCTCTAGCACCGTCTGGAAACAACTGCTTCATCCTCAGCACCCTGTCAAAAATTGTTTTTTTGACAAATACTCTTTTTTTTTTTTTTTTTTTCTTTTCTTTTCACAGCCAAAAAAATCAATAAAAAAACCCACAGAATCCCAACTAAAAAAAAAAAATCATTGCCTTTGTAAGCAAGTTTCAAGCTGACAACGGGAAACAAAAGGTATAGTTTGTAAGCATGAACCCTCACAAGAAGTCTGGAATGCACATCATGGAATTACTGTACGGTCTTCTAAACAGAGGCTCATGCTAGCTTGTCACAGGTGGTGCACTATATTAATGCTCCAAAGCTCCAAGGATGACGTCCTCTCTTACCAAAATGAAAAAGTGCTGTAATTTGAGGACTTGTGTTGTGGAAGGAAATGGCTATTTTGCAGGAAATGTAGTGAAAAAAAAAAAAACAGAGCGGAGCTGCCCAAGCTGAGACAGAGCCATTCATCAGGCTCCTCAAACACACACACATCATTATAGCGTGGGAATGTACTTACCAAACACCTCATTCAATCCCATACAGTCTGTGAACTATTACTCACCAAAGCAATGTTGAAAATGACCTCTTTTACCCATGAGCTGGGAGACTTCATGTTAGCAACACGAGACTAACAGCTTACTGACACTGAAGCCTACTTCTGGAATCTTTCAAATTTTAGTTCACGGGTTTTGACTTATGGCCTGTTTTTACCTTGCGCTGGAATACTTGCGCTTTTACCCTTGCGCAGTGGCAGGGTAAAACTTGTTCAGGCAATTCCACAGACATTCCACAGCTAGAGAATTTCTGCATGCTAGGAAGGCAAGCAATATTTGGAGCCTGGAAAAAAGCTCATTAGGATTTAAAGAGGTAAACCAATAAATACACTAAAGCCAAACAAGACCCATTGCCGTATGTTGTTGCAACTTATCATCAAATTGTTCATAATGGATTGCACTTGTTCTTTGGCCATTTGTCAGACTCGCAAAGATTGGGCGGGTCTCAGGGATGGCAAAGACTGGGAACATCACAGTGATAGCAGCACGTATCAAAAGTATCAAGGCATTACAGGAATAGGATATAACCTTAACCGCAATCTTAAGGGGAGTGAAATGTCCCCTTGAGCAGCGGTTTCCAACAAGGGGGTCCCAACCCACAAGGGGGTCTCAGACACAAAAAGGTTGGGATCCACTGCCCTAGAGCATAGCAGCATCTTCCAGTTTTGGGGATAGGTTTAGTTTTGGGATAGAACTAATGTGAATCATGAATAGTTCATGAAACTGGGAAAATGTGTTAGGAGGCGTGGTTTGTTAATTATTGTGTCAGCTCTTGGCCTCAATATCAAGGTAGGTTAAAGAGACAAGCATAAGGATTACACTTATTTTTAAAGAAACTCAATTTAGAGCAGAACTCTGGGCTTTTTAACCTCTTGCAGATGTGTGTGTGTGTGTGTTTCTGTGTGTGGTTAACTTGTGTTAAATGCTCCTGAATTCGATTAGGTAGGATTACGGTTGTAAACTCTTCGCTCTGAAAACAGTTCTCACCTGGATGAGTTTTTTGCCCGCTTAGCGTTGGCATGAAGGAGGGGCATGACGGCAGACTACATGCCTACCTGCCATTTAATCCTTACAATTTGCCTCCTTAATCTCTCTTAATGCCAAGGAGAGAGAGTGTTTGTGTGTGATGTGAGGGATGAGAAGATTTGTGCCTATTCACGGCGCTTCTGACTTCTGCAAAAACGCTCTTTCCATGTTTTCCACTTGTCCTCATTCGATTTTTCTAAAAGCAGGCGGTTTATATCCTGATGCGTTCTCGTCTGCTTGCAATGCGTTCCCTTGGTGCCACAGCCAGCCATGCAGCACGGCAACAGCATGTCAGTGTCACTACAACAACCGCTCTCCCGACGACGGAAAAAGACATCCGTCAATGTCTTGTTGGCGCGCGATTCCTGCGAAGGGATTTGACGCTTGCAAGGATTCTATCCATAGGCCTAATCAAAAAGTTGTGGCTGTAAACCCTTAAAGATAGACAGAAAGAAAAAAAAAGAAAAAAGTTATAACGATGGACAAGAGTACAACGTACTATGTACTGATGGTCGGAGAATAGGTCCGTCCAGTGGGATGCCAAACAAGTCAAATTCCTCAATGTTTGAGTTCTCAGATTGCTTTTTATCTTTTTCTCTCCTTTTCTCCCTTTACTCTCTCTTTCTCTCTCTCTCTTTCTTTCTGACAGTGAATAAAATTCTCTCATGGCGAATTAGGTGAGGAAGTTGGTAGCATCACCTTAGATGAGTCGAGACGATCGCACCTCCTCTAATGAGATCCTCCAACTCTGAAATAGCAGATGAGCCCCCTGCCATATAAATTACTCATTCACAGTTAATTCACTTGTGTGTGTGTGTGTGTGTGTGTGTGTGTGTGTGTGTGTGTGTGTGAGTGTGGAGAGACAGGACAACCAAGGTGCCATGGAACATTCTTGACGGGACGATCGTAATAATTAGGTCATAAAAACACCTGCGTAAAGTATGACAAGAAAGTGTGTGTGTTCAGTGGTACGTTCCTTGCTACTGTTTGTGCAGCCTGATTGGCTATATTGATATCTACTGTAATTGAATATAAATACATTTTTCATTATTAATGAAACAACAAGACATTGAGGTTTGTTTAGAAACAAAAATGTCAACACTTTAGTCTAGCATTTTTTTTTTTACCTCAGATTAGCATCTTCTTGGAATGAGAGCAAAGAGGGACAAACACACTGCAGTGACAGGTGTTCCTGTATTAGCATCTCCTACAAAAGATTATGTGCCTGTGACACTGAATCAAAGCAGCAAACACACACACACACACACACACACATGCAGATATAAGCATCCCGTAGCTGGGTAAAGCCAGGATTAGCTGGTTAGCAGGTATCTCTTCATGCAATTTATTTTGTATAATGGATTTCAGACAAAATATACGATTTCTGTGTGTGCTTTGGTGAGCCTGTTTGTTAGTTGGCTAGAAATGGTAGCTGTCTAAGATATTGGACAGTGTAATAGGACATATACTACTATATATTAGTAGCACATAGCAGACATAAAGTGATACAGTATAACCTGAGAATTATAAACCAGCTGTTATTTAACAGAGAAAAAATGATAATTGACGACGTGGTAGTAATTCGACTAACAGTTTAAAAAGTGCCCCCCCCCCCCCCCCCCCCCCCCCCACCCCCCCCCCCCCGCCCCCCCACCCCTGGGCCCCCCGGGGTGCCCCCCCCCCCCCCCCCCCCCTTTAATGTGCAGTCATTGACGTGGTACTTTAGTGGTTAGGGTGTTTGACTGCTGATCAGAAGATCATTGGTTCAATTCTCACCACCATCAAACTGCCACATCTGGACCCCTAAACAAGGTCCTTAACCCCCAACTGCTTTGATGTATTAAAATAAATGAGACAAATGGAACCAAAATACCAGAAATGCAAATGAAGCAGTTAAATGTTTTCGTCAGGTTCTGGCTATTTTCTTTTTATAGTCTAGTAAATCTTTTAGTAAAAGGTGTTGGTTCAGCAGTGAAGCTAAAAGTTGCTAATCAGCACTACTGATCCTGCATAAGGCTGAAGATGTACACCGCGCTCCTGTACAACACGGCATCTTTTTCATTAGGAACCGTGTAATCGCTGCGGGAAACAGCTGGAGGAAAAGCACTTAAAGCATTTATTCCCCTGCTTTGCGGCGAGCGAATAGCCTATCGAACGTACGGAAGTGTGTGCCATTTGCAGTAGTTGTGTTTGGGAGCCGTGTAAGAGTCCAGGAGACCGACTAGCCTTGATCCTAACTGTACATCAGAAAGGGGCTGCCCTGATCAATACGCCTGATTAAACACCACATGTTCTAAAGGCCATATCATATGATGTGTGTGTATGGAACAGTAAATGGCCTCCCAGAACCCCGTTGAGGTTTTACACCATCAGCTAAATGTAGTGAATTATATTTAAACCATTTTATTTCTTGTACAAATTTTAGTTTAGGGTTCACCCCCCTTTTTCAATCCATTGTAAAAAAAAAAATGTCTTCTTGCTTATTTAATGGTTTAAAACTTAAAATAAAATTGCAATGCAAATATTTAATGCGTATTTTAAATGTGTGCTTAAAACATGGTAAATATTTAAATATAAATAATAAAAGTGCTCAAGTAAATAAATAAATAAATATATTAAAAATACATTACCATAATTTGAGAATTATTATATTATAATTTGCACAAATATGCTGAAATTATGTTTTAATTACAGGAAATAAATAAAAAAAACTGTTTACTAAATTAAAAAAAAATTCTTTAAGGTATATTTTAATTACAACTTCATTTTAGCTTAATGTTTTTCACACTAAAAATGTCAATATTATTGATTAATGACAATGATTTTGATGATAAAATAGTACTGCAGTTTGGTTTTTTTTCATTGTTATAGTCGTTCTATAAACATCTAGTCAATCTGCAGAAATTTCTTAGCACTAAGTGAAGTTGTGTGGATGTGGATTAACGTCGGGGTTCTGAAACATGTCCCACTCAGTCAATAGCTCTACTGCATGATCATCGATTGGCATTTGTAGTGCAGAGGAAAGTTAAGACTGCCGATCTGGACGAATTATTGTCCGTGCGTATGCCTGCTGCGCTCCAGTCACCAGGCAAAAGAAGATAAACAACAGAAGATCCAAACGCAACAGGGCGGCCGTTTGTCTTACCTGAAAGTGTCGGCACTCCGATACGGACATCGATACTGAAAGACAAGAAGACTTGGAAGGGGAATTAAGAGTGGAATTAGGGTTAGTAGCTTTGTCCATGCTAGTTATATTAGAACTAAGCGATATTTGGGGGAAAAACTGACATTTGCTGCGATTTATTTTTTTTTCCGTTTTTCTGCGATATATTCGTTGCAATGTGGAAAAAAAATCTCCAGATGACTATTTAAAAAGGATTTATTATTTGGAATGATTGTGACAATTTTGTAAGGGAGTGCATTTGTGTAAAATATAACGCACAAATGGATAAGTAAAATTGCGCAAAATTGCAAACGAAGTAAATTGGTGCTTCTGTGTTTTTCTAAAGATTCCGAAATTAAATAATAAAACGTAAAATCACTCAGTATCGACTTCACCGTATAAATAAAGTACAATTAATCATTGTTAAAGCTACAAAAATTATTGTTTCATGTGCCTGAATGCTTTAAACTTACTTGAAATGTTTACCCAGTAATAGAACTTAAAATAATAAGTACAAAAGATAAACTTTCACTCTAAACTTTGCAATGAATCTACGAATCACATGCATTCCGAACTGTTGTGTAGTCACTGAAATGTGACTATTGCAGACGCACACACACATTGGGAGATATTGTGCAGCCCTAATTTATATATTTATCTCTTGTTAAAAATATATAGCAGTTGTTACGCTACACTGAATCGTATCACAATTCCACTGGAAACACTCCAAAGGCAAGAACATCAGCATAGTTTGTGTATTTTGGCGTTATTCTGGTATCCTTAACCTCGGCTACATGACTCAAGTCTATGGTAATTAAGAATGTTTTAAAATCCCAAACATTTAGAGTTCAGTTTCCACCTGCCTGAGAGATTTTATGACGGTATTTAATATGAGAACCAAAAGCTTAATTTGAAGCACAGCGACCCTGACAAGGTTTATTTCAACAAACCATCACTTGCTTTACACCTGATTTCTCTTTAGTCGATGCGTATGAAAGTTGTATTCTTTCAGAATCTGTTTATTTGAAATAATTTATTCGTGTCGGGTTCCAACCCGACAACACATTTTCTGTCCCTCAAACGCGCGATTGAGGAGCTGATGTGTCCTTGTGTCACACATGCACACACTCATTTTGCTGTCTCTTCTGACACAAGGGGTTCCTCTTAGCAAACAGAAACGCATTGATGTGTATTTCTGAGGGCGTCACTATCCGCGCTAACATCTGGAATTACTCGCGAACAAGCGTGCACTGTGTGTGGCGTTCGCCGCCTTTGTGCCGGCGAAAACACGCCTTCCATTCTGCGGCCTGGATGTCACCAATGACTCTATTGAGGCGCTACGCAGATGTGCCGTCCATCAGACTCGCTAGCGGCGCCGGCTGCGTTCACCTGGCGGTGTAAATTTCGCTTTTGACTTTCTAAGGCATGCAATTATATCACGAATACAGGCGATGCACAGTCTCGCAGAACCCGAGAAGGAGCAGGTGTTCCTCGATGGCGGCTCCTGCGGCTTACCTCCAATGTTTAAAAAAAAAAAATCAAAATGGCGCATTGATTCCAAAGCACGCGGGGGTGTTTTGCATTGATTGGAGGTACTGTATGTGGAGTCTTATTAAAAAACTGTCGCATCTTCCTGCGCCTTCGCAATGACGTCCGCTACTCCACCGAGCCATGGAGTCTATCGATTTATCCTGTTGTTCTACCATGTCCTCCCAGAAGTGCCGATTCCACTACCGTGGTAGAAGCCACACGCCAGCTGTAATTTGCGCTAAACAATCGCAGGTTTAACAGATCCTGTGTCAATATGGTACTGGGTCCGGGGTCACCAATGGGCATAAACATTGTTTTGGATGAATTATTGGCTAAAAGATGTTCTTTGTAGTGTTTTGGAGTCAGGGATGAAAGGTGAGGAGAACAAGGATGTTCAGATATTAAGAAATACCTTTAGAAATGAAGTCTAATTAAGAATATTTGTTTATGGAGACTTCACCATACCTTTTTTATGGTTCTAATCAGTTAGGTGCTGAGTGACTGTGATATTATACACTGATTTGGAAATTTGAATGGACGGAGAGCCCACGGTACGCCACTTACAATAAAGATCCTCTACCTATAATTAAAGAAAATGCTTGCATCATCACGAGAGGTGGGGGGGGGTGTCTGTGAACAAAGCTAAACCTTGTTATTATAATAGAATTGCTGTGTCTAATTGTGTTAGGGTAATTAAGCATTACATAATTCAACATATTATTTATGAATTAGCTAGCTACGGCTTATGGCTGTTTTTCTTTTTACCCGTCATCTAATGGTTCCCAGAATTCTTTAACTTTGGTCACCTGTTGAAGAACACAGATCTCAAAAAAAAGCCTCAAAAGTATATTCAAAGCTTATATATTTATAGTAAAATTAAAGTGTAGAGATTCCTTGACCTCAATATTTTGGGGCAAATTAAAAGAAGAACGAGTGATATATTATGACCGTGTGTTTTCTCCAGGACTGCCTTAAGCTCTCAACTCCTTCCCAGGAGACCAGGATACATCTTTCATTAAGATGGACAAGGCCATCATAAAATCACAGACTATGAATTCCCGAATGAAATGCCACGCTGACAGTTGATATTGGCACCCATCTTTAGAGAGACTCGTTAGCTTGCATGCTACCTGATAGCTTTTGACAAAGAGTGACATCTGATAGAGGGCGCCTTGAACGGGCGATAATTTATGCACAATTATGCACTACTTTTTTTTGTAACGCTTTGTTTGAGGGTGGAAACTTCGGATTATTTCCACACCATTTGCTTTATATACTCTAAAAGATAGATACTAATTTGCTAGCATTGACATGTAGTGACAGGGGAAATGGAGGGTTTGCATCAAGCCACTTTATTGTTGCGACACGATTGACGGAAATGACAAGTGTCCGAACTCTGGTTCGACTCCCAGAGAAGATCAGATCACTTTGCGAATTAGTAGTGGGCGTCTCGTCACCACCGCTCAACCGGATAAAGATGATCACAGAGCAAAGCGGATTTGGTGTGTATTGACCAGAAAATGTGCAAATTCTTTCCTGATGAAAAGCTCCAGCAACACTCGGGTACTTGCCAGTGTTGCTTGCCGGGTTCAACCCGTTTGCTTGTCTGTTTGTGAGAAACTGAAACCAAAAGGGTGGTGCAACAACTCTATGTCCATACAAAATACGAGATGTTACACATTCAGATTAAGCCTCCAACTTTATATATATATATATATATTTTTAGCACCACCAAGCTGCTGGTGCTAAAGTCACTCTGGATAAGGATGTCTGCCAAACGCCAGGAATGTAAATAGTTTTGATATCATGATTTGTTTTTTCAATACATTTTTTATACAAGAGTTATATTATCTACCACTATGAAGAGTGACATGATACGGAGACTTGACGAACATGTGCACAATCAATAGTTGACTAGTCGTGGTTCCGAGTAAGTCTTCAAGACCTGTTCCATACCATCAGCAGCACTGGAGATTCGATATGTATGCAAAACTTCTTCAACATTGAGTACATAAATTTGGCACTGAGCGGATGCTGTTATCCAAAGCGACTTGTATTTATCTCATTTTTATACAGTTGAGCAGTTGAAGGTTAAGGGCCTTGACCAGGGGTCAAGCGGTGGCATCTTGGTTGTGCTGGGAGATAAACCCACGGTTTTCTGAGCATTTAGTTATTTCTATAATTTTAACAATAGCCATTGTGTCACAGGAGTCATACAGACATTTAAAATAAAGTTGGAAAATTTTGAAGCCAGCTGAGACAACTAAAGCAAGGAGAACTTGGAGAGGAACCAGATTGAAGGGGGAAACCAACAGTATCAACAACCTTCCAAAGTCTTTTTAAAGATCAGGTCCTATTACCAAATGTCTATTTGAACAAACTTGTGACGAGGATCTTTAGAGCAAATTATAAATCAGCAGTGTTTTAGCTAGAAGAGTGACTGAGTCTGGTTTCTCCCACGATTTGTTTTCTCCATTTTGTCACTGATGGAGTTTTGGTTCCTTGCCACTGTCAGCTTTGGCTTGTTTAGTCGGGGACTTTTAATCTACAGATCTACAGAACTGAATCGAGTCTCCGTTGGGACCCGGGGTAAAAGAGGTCCCTAGCACTCTCCTTGCTGCGCTCGTAAGAGATGACGAATGGGGTGACTTGTTTAAGTAATGTAAAGTGAATAATGAAGTAATGTTAAGCTTTATATAATTTATTTTTAAAATCGCCATGAAATTAGCCTCGATGGTGGCATGGAATTAGAAAGTAAATAAATAAATAAATAAATAAAAATAAACTGAGCTTACTGTTGTTCTTGAATAAACACCCTAGACCGTAGCAACAGCATTCCAGGGTTACTGTTTGGACATTCATGTTTTTAGCTGTGTCTTTAAAGTGTCTTTAGCAGCACTTGAAATGCTTTAAAATGTATAACAAGTGTTTGGGGGGGGGGGTTGGGTTTGTAGCAGAAGGCTACACCCCCTATACGCCACAGGCTTCCTTTTTAATTTGGCTCAACATTCTTGCCGGTCCTCCAGACGAGATTGGCAGCCCGTCCTGACTGAGTTTAGTGTGTGACAGAGCGAAGCCGTCTCTCTGTGGAACGGAGAGAGTACACACAACATCAGCAGTGAGGAAAGCAGGAAGAAAGAGCAACAAGCCACCAAGAAGCTGACAGGTTTTTTGGGTTTTTTTGGGTGGTGGGGGTTAAAGAGAAGACTCCTAAGAGAGAAGAAAATTCACAGTCCATGTCAGATAATACTTCATCCGCCTATGTCAAGATCATAGATCTTGTTTATGGAGTATAAGAAGATAACTTATCACAGTGGGCACTGTGCAATAGACATGGGATGGACCGAACCCATAGAAATGCAAAGATTACTGCAGTGTAACGTTGTGGAAAAGACACAAAGCAAACATCATATTGCATTTTTTTTTTTTTTTGGTGCACATTTTCCGTCATAGTTTATGCACATTTTTTGATCGTTTTGGAGGACAATATTTTTATGGAGATGGTCTGACACCGCATCCTGTCTGGATACGGTCCATGTCAGAAACATTGAAAGACAGGGCCTGTGTTCATCCCTTCATCCAGTGTGATCCAGAAGTGGATAAATTTATCTTTGTTTTTTCTTTATTCCTAGTTTGCATTGATGTATTAAAATCTCGGTTCCAAGAACAGTTTGGGGAGTTTAGTTTCCTGTCGCCGTGTGAAACATGCCGCATGCAGCAGCACCAATGTCTGCCTGAGGACAGATGCCACCATATTGGAAGGATCCACTCGAGTGATTTTAATGCAGCGAAGTAATGCGAGGATAAATGGTTAAACACGGCCAGCGTGCAGACCAGACTGCCAATCAGAGCTTAGCGCCGACACCGGTGAGGAAGCGCTAGTGCTCTCTGTGCGCTGGTAACTTGTGCTGTTCTAACACACCGATATCCAGCGGAGAGGAAATGTGTATGTTATGAAAAATCATGATTTACACTAAATTAATACATGGTGTGAATTATGATGTTAATTTAAAATATTTGCGTATAAATTATGTAAAAATGTGTATGTTTATCTTTGATCCAAATGATTTTTTTACTGTTCTTTTTTTTTAATTTTTATAATAATTTTTTACGTTTTGCCAGGTGTGTTTGTGTTCATGACCCTGTGGGATGTTCAGGCCTCGGCGCTTGGCTGGACTCCAGGTTGAGCTTCGTGCCCTCTGAGCTCGAGCGCTGCAAGGCAAAGCTAATCATACACACGTTGACGTAAGCGCATAGCCTCGAGCGAGAGGTAGGAACAAGATTAGGTCTTCCATACAGGAGAGGTCTCTATAAATCGCCTGTGTCGGCTGATCCTCCCTTCACCTCTGATCCCTCGCTCTCCGCATTACTCCTGAGCTGCAATTACCGAGGAAGCAGTAGCGGCGGCGACGGCGGCGGCGGCGTAATGCTCTGTAAACCCGTTGGTATAAAAACTTCACCTCTGTAAAATTACCAGATCAACACGGCGTTTTACAGTGTTGCAGTGAAACGGCAGCGGCGCCGGCGTACCACAGGACACCAGCGCAGGCAGGGTGTCGAAATAATAACACAGCCTTTTACTAGCATGGTTCGTTGATTGGGCCTGTAAACAAAAAGTGATTCTGTGTTGTGGAAAAGAAATCTTGTTATTTAAAGGGTGAAAAAAAAAAAAAAAAAAGCTATTCCACTATTTGTCATTCAGAGTCAGAAGTATTGGGACACACTCGTTTTTCTGAACGGAATTGTTCCCACAAAGTTGAAACAGAATGGGTTGAAACTTTGAAGAGTTGTACACATGAAATATTTTCTCTGTGGGATTGTAAACTCGGAGTGACTCAGTTTCACACTTTTTATGTTTTACCCGTGTTTAACAATAAATTCTGGCTCTTCCTAATATGTACATTTCCTTTGGCGAAACCTATAACCCATACGCATCTACAGCCAACCCTCGACTTCCTGTCATCAGAATATCAGCTTTATCCAAAGCAACTTTTTTTTTTATATCCATCTGAGCAGTTGAGGCTTAAGGGTCTTGCTTAGGGGCCCAGCATCAGCAACTCTTCTAATCAACAGTCCAACACCTTAACCACGTTCTGGATTGGAAAGACCAGGAAGACCCGGGTTCAAGCTCCACCATCGACATCGCCGGTGTCGGGTCTTAACCTTTCCTGCACCAGGGGTGCTGTATACTAGCCGACCCTCCAACCATCTAAGACAGCAGATGAGATATTTTGGATGGGTATTTTTTACATAATTACCCCACTGTGTGTTTTTATTTCCACTGCTATCAATCAATAATGATGACATCACTTAAACAATAGTGCTGAAAAATCTGTTTGCGTTAGAGCTGCACTATATATCGTCTCAGCATCGACATGGCAACGTGTGTATCTGCAGTAGTCGCATTACAGGATGTATATTACTGTATATTCCTTCTGTTGTGCATTTATATACAGTGAGAGGGCGAGAGATGTTTCTACATCCTGCAGTGGAAGCGGCGCAGTGGTGTCTTCTGTAGGCAGACACCTATCAGCCTCCCTCTGAGTAAACCACACATAGTACAGCGTAAAAAGCTCAAACTAATGAACCTGATCAGAAGCGGGTCACCGTGCAGACAGATGGAGAGGAGTCGAAAGAGAGACAGAGAGAGAGAGAACTCGAAGAACGAGTGTTTAGCGTTAGCGATGAGGCCTGAAATAGAGCTAGTCGTCGGCTTTAAATCTCGGCAGGAGTCTGTGGATCACCGCTGATCACTCCTTCGTTCAGTGCTACACGGTAAAGGACTCTGATGGAGCTTGATGTACTGTAGAGAGGGAAAACCCACGCTCATTATTTATACAAGAGCTGTAAACATATAGTAGCGTTCTCTTCCGAACTAGCTGGTGGATAGTGCAGGATTAGGGAACCATGTGGTTCTCTTTCAGGAAAAACTCCCTAATTTACCTAAAAGGTTCTGAACAATGTATGTGTAGATGATTTTCTATGAGGGCGTTAGCGTCTCCCCAGTGGACTTTTAGACAATTTCTAAAAATCTGGTGGTGCCTAGAGGGGTCGTTTGAACACTAATGATGTGTGCTGAAAAAACAGGCGTGTTAAAGGGTTCTATGTGGAAGTTGGCCAGCTTTAATCGCGAAGCTTAAGGAAAAATATGCTAATCTAACTTAGATTATCTTCGTTATGACTGTATTCCGCTTATATTTATTAATATTTTCGTGTTTTTAGGTTGTTTTATAGTTGCGCTCTGGCGGGCCGGGTTTGGGTCCTTTCCCTCCCCCTTCTTTCTTACCATTTCATCTCTGTCTCCCTAAAAAACACATAACATAACTTTAACTAATTTGTTTACAAATTGACGACCCGATGATATTTAACATTTTATGCTAATCTGCATATGTATTTTTTTATCTTAAAGAATTGGGGGGGGGGCAGTAAGGGTTTTTTTAAGAGGGGCTTTTGTTCAAAATAGCTTGAGAACCACTGGGGTAGATGTTTGTTAACATGAGGACCAGCCAAAAGATCAAACAACCGATTTTGTGTGTGTTTGTGTGTGTGCACACTTTGTCCTCTGTGTCTTTTCCATACGCAGCTGTGATGAAGACAGCGAACACAAGCACAGTGCTGTCTTATTTCGAATCGACAAAGACATGCTTGTAACACGTTGTCTCTGCGGCCCTCCTCCAAGCTGTAACATCGGCGCCATGTGTGTTTTCCAGCTCTGAAAGTGTGTGTGTGTGTTGTGTGTGTGTTGTGAAGGGGAGTGTGGTTCCCTGGGTGAAGCAGGGCTAAATGAAGATATTTGTTTCCACTCAGGTAGAGTTGGCACGTGTGTGTGTGTGTGTGTGTGTTCATCTCTCTGAGCAGCAGACAATTAGTCCACACCTGCGCCAGCAGATTGTTCTGGCAGATCGACGCATACTCACTCCTCCTACCGTGCCATCTGTCCTGGGCAAGGTGCTACACAGGTCATCATGTGCTGCCAATCCCAGAGAGACAGAGGAGACAGAGGAGATGGAGGAGAGAGAGAGAGAGAGAGAGAGAGAGGAAGACTGAGAGATGTCACTTTATCTAACTCTCCTGGTGCTGCTCAGGTCATCACTTAAAAGAAAAAAAAGAGAGATACAGACTGAGACATGAGGGAGGGAGAGAGAAAGAGCGCACAGATGGAGACAGCCATGCAAAATGAGAGACAAAGACATAAGCAGATATAGATGGAGAGAGTGTGAGAGAGAGAAAAAAAAGGGAGACAGAGCGCAATAGAGAGAAATATTCAAAGGCGGTATGTAGAAAGTAACATAGAGCAAGAAGCTAGTGGCTAATGTACACAAAGCTTTAGACAGAAACAAGAGACACATTGTGAGACAGAAAGAAAAAGAGGTAATTAAGAGAAGTGTCGGTTAAAAAAAGAAAGATAGATAATGTAGATATGTGGTGAAAATGGAGAGAGATGTGTTTTGATGGAGAAGGAACAAGTGCAAGACAGCGAAAAGGAGGGGGAGATGGCTGGATAGTTGGATTTGTGTTGGAAAAGAGAAAGAGAGTGATCTATCTGTCCATCCATCCGTCCATCTATCTGTCTCTCTTTTTACCCCAACACACAGATCTCTCTCTCTTTCTCTTTTTCAACACACATCTAACTATCCAGCCATCTCTCTCTCCTTCTTGATAGATAGATAGATAGATAGATAGATAGATAGATAGATAGATAAAAAAAAAAGAGAGAGACTTGATTTGGTTGATTATATCACTCGTCTGAACTTTGTCTCCTGTTTGAGTAATTCAGTTGGCCTGGACTAAAAACGTCTCAAAGCACCAGAATCTGTTCCTTATTGAAAACACACACACAAACACACACATTAAGCAAAAAACCACATTAAAACTAGACCATTTACTCATACACCCGAATGAAACAGGAACACACACACACACACACACACACACACACAGTCTCCTGTCTTTCTGCCGGCCCCCTGGTGCTCCTCTTTCATCTGGCACTCTGCACAGCTGCTCACCTTACCGCCGCTAGTCTTTCACCCCCTGCGCCTCTCTCTCTCTCTCATATACATACACACACACACACACACACACACACACACACACACACATATATATATATCTCTTTCGACCGCCCAAACAGGGTGAGCTTCCTCTTGCCTCTCATGCTGCCCTGAAACTCCTACGAGGGTACACACACACACACGCGCACACACACAAGCTAGATGTAAAAATATAGAAATTTACACAGGTACTGTTGAACATGAATTATTCAGTGGGGTCAAAGGACACACACACACACACACACACACACACTGTGTCTGGTTGTGGGTTGTGTGGTCCATGTCAGCTCTCATCTCCCTCAGTGTAGGTTAGCCAAACAAACTCCGAGAGAAAGAGAGAAACAGACAGACAGAGTGAGAGAGTCAGCCTTTTTTTATATTTACAGTCAATATAATCAAAAGAAATGTATTCTTCCTCTGCTGGGAAACTGTCTCAGCAGGCCCACCTCAGTTCCTGACAAACCTGCAGTCTGGCTGGGTGACGCTTAAATATTTCTATAATTGAGACAAACAAACAAAAAAAAGAAAACAAAAAAGAGGCAGAGAAGATATGACGTCGTACATGTACAACAGTTCCACCTAGGATGGGAGCCACAGGCCAACCGGGAACCGGCCCAGATCCTGGCTCCAAACCGTCCTAAAACCTTGCTGTTCCTGAACGTGGGAAACAGGACAAGCCGCATGACAGGCTGCAGTTTGAAAAGCTGTCAGAGTTCAGATCAATTAACAATAATTAAATCAGCCCGATCAGCAGTGGTCACAGAAGAGACTGACGCTCTCCTCAACATCTGGCTGACAATGGAAATTTACAGGAATGTAGCTTAAGAAAAAACATATATATCAAAAGATAGTGAAGGATATAGATATATACGTTAGAAGGATAACATAAAATGCATAGAAAACAGTAACAAATGTAGCTCAAAACTAAATTCAGGCAAACCCCCCCCCCTCCCCGTTTATAAACAACATTCGACAATCTGGCAGGTCGTTGCCATAACGAAGGGGGGGTAAGCAATAGTGGTGTTTATTGCCCAGGGATTCAAAAAATTAAACATAAGATGGGCAAAAGTGGCAGCTTTCGTGACTGAAAACACGCGATTCCGGTCACGTCAGTGACGTAGCATCGAAGATGGCGACGCGGCAGCAGCAGCACGCAGCGGCCACTCCGGACTCAAAATGGTGCTATTTATGTTTTTAGCCCGACCGAGAACAGCGCATGGACACCGAAAGCATTGGTGTTCATGTATACGACCGCCAGATGATGCTATTTATAATGCTATTTGCACAATATTGCTGTTATTTTCCACATTCCATGTCTTAACTGCACATTTTACAGTCTGGTTGGCGCTATTGAATGTTCTGTCCAGTGTTATGTTCTGTTCTTTATGGTCTCTTTTGCACTGTCTTTGTAATGTTTGTATTGTTTATTGCACCAGGTTGCACACATGCACTTTATGTCTATTCTGTTTAGTGGCTCTTTGTTGTTTTGTGAAATTCTGTGTTTTGTGTAGCACCAGGGGGTCCTGAAGAAACAATAAAGCTCCTTGAACTTGACTAGCAGGTTTGACTTCCCGCCAGCGCAGTTCTGAACAAGTACCACCCTCGTCCAACACCGTCTCTGGTTTCAACATAAACCTTTATAGAATAGAGGTAACTGTCACTGACGAGCATCTTGAAAGTTAATCCAATCAACTCCAAGTCAACCAGTGGCTTTGGATTGTAATCGTAAAACGCAATTGTTTCCTTTTTTCTTTGGGAAAGTTCTATTAAAGTCTCAAAGCTTTTTTGTTAAGATATATTTTTGGGGTATTTATTGATAGGACAGAGGGATGAAATAGGGGAGATAGAGGGAGACGTAGGACCGGAAAGAACCGAGCCGGAATTGAACCCGGGTCGCTGGAGCGCATGTGGGTGCCTCCACCACAGCGCCGGCCAGGCTCAAAGCTTTTAACATAAAATCACACCTCTGTCTGTGTGAAAAGGGGGAAAAGAAATCTCTGTGTCCGCGGGAGGTTATAAGCACTCGAAGGTGTCTAGCTGTAAAAAGGTACGCCGTGTAAAGAAGGAATCTTTAACCCCATTATCACGCACACACCGTGAACTTTACATGGGTTTGTGTTTTTGTTCATATTCACTGTATGAGTCTTACACGTCACACAGAGAAGCAATTAAAGAGAAAAAAAGAAAGTGTGGCTTACACACACGGCAACGTTAGACCGCTTTCCCGCAGCCTCCTGACGTTTGAGTTTCTGAAGCGCTCCACCTGCACAAGTTCTCGCACAAAGAGACAAGCGAAGGTGTGAAGAGACGCAGGAACAGGCCTGCCAAATGGAGGAGTGGAGCTCGCCCCTCTCTCATCCCTCTCTTCACACCTTCACGTTCTCAGGGAAACCAGAAGGGGACGAAACAGAGGAGAGGTGCAGAAGAGAGAGACTTCCTAATTGAGCTGGGAGGATGCACCACATAGGCTAAATATAGAGTAACGCTAACATACAGAACAGACAGCTGTTTGCGCTGGGAGCGTGTGGAGGCAGGTTAGTGCGCCTGTGTCTGTGGATAAGAAAACCTGGAGCTGTGCACTTTAAGGTGTTATTTTAAAGCTTGTCATGTGGAAAAGATTTGCGCTTGGTCTTGTCATGAGCAATGTGTCAACGGTTTGAAGACATGGTTCCTTAACAACAATGCATGTCTTATTTGTTAGTGGGTGGGTGGGATCGGGTTGGTATGGGTGGGTGGGTGTTTTTGCTTTCTTGAAAGTTTATGCCTTTTCATAAATATTGGAAAACTTACATCCATTTGTTTATTTTAAACATTCTATTCTAGATGTAGACTCAAAATCAGGCCTCTATGCAGGACACTCAAGTTCTTCCACTTCAATCGGAACACACTACGTCTTCATGGAACTAGGGTTTCATTGTGCACAGGGGCATTGTCATCCGACTCTCATTTCAAATCAGAGTTGCAAACATCCTATATTCCGCTTATTCAGGGTGCCTACCATATATTCATTTTATTTTGGGTTAATCAAACTGAGTAGTTGGGGGTTAAAGGCCTTGCTTAGGTGCCCAGCAGTGGCAGCTTGGTAGTCCTTGGAAATTGAAGCTGTGATCTTTTCAGTCGATCTTAATCAGCAGTCAAACACCTTAGCTCTTCCAACTACTTACTAGGGTTTGGAATCCTAATTCAGAATTCCGGTGTGAAAGCTTGGCTACTGGCTCGAGGTTTGTTTAAGTAAAACTGGTAGTGGACGTGGCCGGAAGTTTGTTTCTCCAGCACAGAGTGTTTTGTCCACAACTGTTGCACACAGTCAGTTAATAGTTTGGTGCCACAAACTTTGCACAACACACTAGTGCTAATTACTTTTGCGGTCTAGTTTCAATTGCGACGCACACAGACCCGCACTTTTGCATCTAGTTTCAATTCAGAACGAATTCATTCAGAACTTTTAAGAATGGATTCAGAATCATTCGAGAAAGAAATAGGGAATAGTAGGGAAGTGGTGGCTCGTGGTTAAGGTGTTGGGCTACAACTTGAAAATTTTCGTATGTTCACAAAGCTAGGTCGTTTTTTTTGTTGTTGTTGTTTTTAACATGCGCACATTTCTGAATCTGTAAGTCTTTAGTTCAGCGTTTTTAAGGTATTTGTTTGTGTATTAAGTTGTACATGGGGGCGGAAATAAAGTTAGATTAACTTTTTGGGCAGTTTGCCAAAATTTAGCCAGATATACAATATATTTCAACCTTAATGTCCCCTTTTTTGAGAGTTTTTTAAAATTTGGCAACAAAACTACATCTCCACATTCAACAACTACATCTTCTCCCTTATTCTATAGGTATAAAATAAAAAGTGATGGTCAGGGTCGAGAAATCAGGAAAGCGTCCGTTGCTGAGTGGTAAACAGAACCGCGAGGTCAAAGAGCTTGTTGCTGTAAATATCCAAGACCCCCAGTGTCTGTCTTTGTACTCCACACTGTGTACTTTCTCTTCTTCCTCCAGCAGAAGCATAGAGGCCAGCTGAAAAATTCTTCCCTCGCTCATTGCTACAAAAGATGGACTTACCAGCTTAGGGGAAGTATCGATCCTTGTAAAGTCAAACAAGGCTTCCATACCTACGTGAAGTTTTTCATCCTCTCCCTCCACCTAGGCTGAAGTCGCTCCACTCTGATCTAAGCTTTGTCTTTTCCCACCTCCTGCAGAGCTCTGCGTTTTGTTTTGTTTTTTTAAGTGCCATGCCACTTTGAAATGCAGCGATCTGATGCTCGCTCCGGGCGCATGAACACTTTGAAGAATTTATTTACCCCATTAAAAAGAGAGAAAAATAAAATCAATGGCGGCGGTCGGGAGAGAAGGCAGAGGCAACAGATAAGAAAAGGCGGGAAGAGGGAAAAAAAAAAAAGCAAAGACCGCCACGGTTTTACACACATCATTCAACCGCACAACAAGTTCGCACTTTTCTGGGTTTGAAAGCTCACAAACTGCAAAAGTTTGGAGAGCTATCAGGAATCTTGCTTTTTTTATATCTCGGACACCACGTCCACCTGCAATGGGTGGTCGGGCTTCAAGTTCGTCATTCCGACCTGTTTTAGAAGAAAACTAGAGCAAAAATCCAGTGTTCCCATATAAGAAGTATAGAATTAATATCTGTAGTAATTTACTTCTTCTGACGTCAAGTTTCCGATTTTGCAGGTTACACCTGTATGCTTTTTACATTCTCGGTCTCCATTTGTTTTCTGGTTTTCTTGAATACTGACGCCATTCTTTACATTTACATTTGCAGCATTTGGCAGACGCCCTTATCCAGAGCGACATACAATATTCCTTGTTATACAACTGAGCAATTGGGGGTTAAGGGCCTTGCTCAGGGGCCCAGCAGTGGTGGCTTGGTGGAGCTGTTAATAGTCCAACAACTTAACCACTGCGCTACCACTTCCCCCTAAGCTTTGCAATTCCCTGAATATACAATTCCTGCTTTTTTAACCCCTGACCACCTAGATTCTTTGAATAACATCTGAATTTTATGTTCCTAATTTTCTGACCTAAGTGCTGACTTCTAGATTTCACAAACCCGATGTTTTAAGATTCTAGACTTCTTTTGCCTTAGCAATTCCCTGAATCCACATTAAATCCACCCTGAATTCACCCTCTGACCACCCAGATTCCCTTATTCAAATTTTCTAGATTTTCAGATTTCTTGTTTTTTTTATGGTTCCTCAGTGTTCCTGGCTTTTTAGGTCCCTGATTACACAGGTTTAGACCCACTGATTCCCTGATTCTATGTTTCTAGAGTCTTTGTTTTTTAGGTTTCAAGATTCTTTTAACATACCTGTTTTTAAAGATTTTATGACTTTATGATGGTTTCTCTATACCCCGTCTCAATTTTTCTGTCTTGTCAGGCCCCTTACTTGCACTGACTTTACATTTCCTGTTATTAATTCCCAGTTTCCTTGTTTTATGGTTCCACAAATCTCAAAATCCTCAAATCCCGGATCCCAAATGACTTTTTTCTTGGAATTCTTAAACCCCTAATTCCAGAATTCGACTCCTTTTTTCAGTTTTTTATTTTTCTGACCCCATTTCCATACTGACTCCATGTATCCTGTGTTCTAGATTCGAGATTCTTTTTACGTTCTACATTTCCTAACAAGGAATCTGGTTCCTTGATTCCCTTGTTTCAGTGCACCTTAGTTTCCTTATTCTCTCAAGTCTTTTACCACTAACTGTTCTTGATTTTCTAGTTTCTTGAAGAGAGAAACTTCAGAGAGTCGGGGGCATCCTTTTAGCCTCCACAGATGAAATAACAGGTGGTGTGTGTGTGTGTGTGTGTGTGTGTGTGTGTGTGTGTGTGTAAGAAAGAGAGAGAAAGAAAGAGAGGGTGGCCAAGAGGTAGAGCCCGAGTCCCGGTGTCTTCCGTGCTTGTGATCGTGTTCCAAACTGGCACTCTCCCTATCAACCACAGAGAGTGCAGATGTTGCCCACTTCCTTTTTCCAGCATGGCCTTCGGCTTTCCGTGTGTGTGTGTGTGTGTGTGTGTGTGTGTGTGTGTGTGTGTGTGTGTGTGTTTTTTTTTTTTTATTAAAGTGAACCAAAAATTATATTTACAGAATCTATCTATCACCAAAGGAGTTTATCTATCCAGCCATCCATCTATCACTAAAATAGATCTATCTATCTATCTGTCTGTCTGTCTGTCTGTCTGTCTATCTATCTATTCATGCATCCATCTATTTATCCATTTATCCCTAAAGTAGTTTATGTATCTATCTATATGTCTATTAATTTCTCTCTCTCTCTCTTTCTCTCTCTTTCTTTACCTCAGTTTTATTAATAGTAAATTTATTGTGTTATTTTTATATTGACTATTAATGACGGTGTTTGAAGTGTATAAATGTTAACAGATTCAGTTAGCTGAAGGAAATATTTTATTTATTGTATATATTAATACTCAAATCATCCTGATATGTTGAAGATCACACTCGGGTTTCTGGTGGACCTGCAACAGGTTTATTAATGTTCATCAGGGTCACGCCGTCATACTAGGGATAAAACCAGGGGTGCTTCTTTAAGCTGAAAAAGAATTGAGTTCATCTGTACACACACACACACACACAGAGACAGATAAAGACTAAAACACACACACACACACACACACGCGCGTAGGCCCGTCTGCCGTGTCCTGGCTCTGTTTGCTGTGCTTGATGCCAGCTCTGGGTTGCGTTGCCATTATGTATCATTTGAAAGCATTATGGCGCACGCCGTCGCCACCGCGCGAGCTAATCACAAGAGATAGCATTGTGTGCCACCTGCTCCGTGTTTAGGTGGGTTTGGGGACAAAAAAATACACCATGCCACCTATTCGCCCAAACACACACACACACACACACACACACACACACACACACAGCTTCAAGTGTGTGAGAGATGAATAGAATGAGAGAGAGAGAGAGAGAGAGAGAGAGAGAGGGCAGCAAAGGCTGTATGTATGAGGGAGAGAGACTGTGTGTGTGTGAGAGAGAGAGACAGACAGACAGACAGAATGCGATAGAATGCGTGAGTGAATGAAAGAGACAGTGTGTGTGTGTAAGAGAGAGACTCTGCGTGTGTGTAAGAGTGTGTGAGAGCGAGACTGTGTGTGAGAGCTGTACAATGTTTGTGTGAGAGAGAGACAGAGACTGTGTGTGTGTGAGCGAGACAGTGTGTGTGTGAGAGAGAGAGAGACAGAGACTGTGTGTGTGTGTGTGTGTGTGTGTGTGTGTGTGTGTGTGTTAGACAGACCGAAAGTGAGAAAGCTCCACATTGATGTGTTTTCTGCTCTGTTATCACTCTGATTGCCTTTGATTGAGAGTAAATTAATTAGTTTAGTAAAATAAACTCGGATTGATAGTTTGATTTTTCTTTGTAGTTTGACTCCCGGACCGCCTTTGAGGCGCGAGAATGAGGTTTAAATGTCCACCGTCGGCGTCCCGCGTGCAACACCAAAAAGCCGCGTTTATCTTCTGGCGCTCAGGTCGACCTCGGAGTCGCTGGAATCCCCACCGGAAGCAGCTCATGATTGAAAGCAGCAAGAGGCCTGATTGAGTTCCAGGTCGCGCCGTGCTGCGCTTACAGGGAGCAATAAATATATATATATATTAGGAAAAAGGTGGATTAATGAGAAGCACACGGGCGCCGCCGCCTTTCCCACCTCGCCGCGCGTGCAGGATATTTCTGTCAGCCGATAATTACCGTCATATGGCGGTGGCGCCTCTGTGCGAGATGACAGGAACGTGGGGTGGGGAGGAAACATGCGCGCGCTTGTTCGCCGCGTGCCATCCTGTCACACCTGATGGTGAAAAGGTTTTTTTTTTTTGTTTCTGTAACCGTGTGTGTGTGTGTGTGTGTGTGTGTGTGTGTGTGTGTGTTTGATTAAACCGAATTAGGAAAATTATATGTCAAATTACCTGCATTAGACAACGAAACAGGAATCACACACACACGTCTTCTACTGGATGTTGATGATAAACCGGAGAACCTGAAGCATCCGAATGATCCTAGGAGGTCATGTGACCTCCAGATTAAAACACTAGTAAAAATATTGCTTTTTTATCGACTTTGATAAGAAAAAAATTAAATTTAAAGCTTCATTACTTTTATTAGATATTTTCAGGTGTCGATCAGGTCAGATGTTTAACTAGGGGGCTTTTATGGAGAACATATGGTAGTTACGGCATGGGTGTAATTCTCAGCACCACCGAGCTGTCACTGCTGGGCCCCTGAGTAAGGCCCTTACCTAACTAATCGCCAAAAATGAAATGACCCATAACACCAAATTGCAAATTTAAATGAAAGAAACTAATTTGCATGAAGAAAAAGTCAAATGTTTCTCCAAGATTGTAAATCCCATTATTATATTTTCTATTTCTTAAATGTGATTGTCTTTTTTTTATAAATCTTTTAATGGTTTCATTTCATTTCAACTTTATCCTCAAACTATTACGACTTTCAGCAAGAGTAAGTTGAAATTAAGAGAGTAAAGTTGAAATATTCTGCGGATAAACTCGAAATTACAAGAATAAAGTTGTAATTTCGACTTTATTCTTGTAATACTTTGTGAATAAAGTCGAAATTACCAGAATAAAGTCATGATAAAATGAGAATAAAGTCGAAATTACCAGAATAAAATCATACTATGTTGGGAATAAAGTTGTAATATTTCGAGAATAAAGTCGAAATACTTTGCTGATGCGAAAGTTTTATATGAAACAGCAAAAACTTTTTTTAATTCTGTAATTTATATTTTTAATATTTCGACATTATTCTTGTAATTCAATTTTATTCTTAAAGTACCGGCGTTATTTTCGTAATTTCGACTTTATATCTTAAAAATATTCCCGGCCGTGATTTTATTATTTATTTTTATTTTT
This sequence comes from Bagarius yarrelli, assembly GCA_005784505.1. Classification (NCBI taxonomy): domain Eukaryota; kingdom Metazoa; phylum Chordata; class Actinopteri; order Siluriformes; family Sisoridae; genus Bagarius; species Bagarius yarrelli. The sequence goes on from VCAZ01000017.1 coordinate 4,303,277, forward strand.
TTAACACACCATTAAGACACCAATGTAGTTCATTTTAAGCTCCGCCCCTTTTTAAGAATGAGCTTACAAAGATGTCCGCTGCTGTTAAGTGTTTGCACTGAATTCATTTGTTAAACATTTCTGTTACTGTAATTTATTTAGCAGCTTCTCATATTTGATTACATTTTTTTTGTCTTTCGTCCCAGTGGACTCACACAGTCGTCCCCTGATCTCCGTCTCGCTCTCGTCCAGTCAGAGGGAGCAGCACTATTTCCTGCTTGACCGGTTTGTGCTTTCCAAAAGTAAAGACCCGTTAGTTCCTCAGTGCTCGCATCTGACCCCTCGGTCACAGTCTGGAAAACCACATACACACACACACACACACACACACACACACACACACACACACACACACACACACACGAAAAACTCTTCTCATTCTGTCGTCAAATCAATAATCTTTCGCTATAGAGGGACAAGTCCCTTCCGTCCCTGGAGAGACAGCTAGATGGACAGAAAGAGTGAGAGAGAGACACGGCATTGTTTAGTGTGTGTGTGTGTGTGTGTGACAGAGAGAGACAGAGTATTATTCACAGGTGCAGGTGTGTACGAGTCCATCAGGAAGCAGGTGCATAAGTGTGGCTTTATGGGTATGATGATCTGGATGGGGCTGTGATTGGGCCGTGTGTGTGTGTGTGTGTGAGTGAGAGAGAAAATCAGATGGCCATTAAACATTCTCGTATCCCTCCCCTTACACCGCTTGGCCAGGTGCCTGTGATTGGCTTGTTATTATTATTATTCATTCCAGGCCCGACGCCTCTCGGTGAAATTTTCCTGCACCTGGGGTCGCACACAGTTGCGAAAGCTGCGAGTGCCGATTAAAGGCGGCGACTGATTTACCTGATTTTCCTGCGACTCGCAATTACGACACTGTAGAGTTGTTGCTGTATTGTTGTGACATCAGAACACACGTGTGTTCAGAGATAAAAGATGAGAGAGAGAGAGAGAGAGAGAGAGAGAGAGAGAGAGAGATGCTGAAAAAATGACCACCAGTCCATGTGGTCCACCTTCACCGGAATACTAGTGACTACTCAAACTATTTCCCTATAATAACACCTGTTATAGCACCTGTTATAGCACCTGACTATTACTACTTCCTGTTCTCTGGCCTTCAGTAGGCGCGTCTCAATCCGCTGCTTGTACCTGGAAAGCAACTCTCTTTCTCCTCTTTCCTCCGAGTTTGGCTGTATAAATAATCCAGAAGAGATCATTAAAGAGAAAGAAACAAAAAGAAATGAAAACAGAAACAAAAATGTAGAAAAAAACAAAGAAAGAAAAAGTTATGCAAGAAAGGATAATATACAGAAAACAACACAGAAATTACATGAAAAAAAGAAAGACACAAACAAACAAACAAGCAACATAAAAAAATAGAGGAAAAAAACAAAGTGAGAAAAGAAAATAAAGAAAAAAGAAAAACAGCAGGAATTAAGTGGAGGAAAGAAATTTTAAAAAATCAATACAGAGGAAAGAAATGAAAAAGTATCTGAAAGTAAAAAATGAAAGCAAAAGAAACAAAATTTCATTAAAAGAAAGAAAAGAAAGGAAGAAGTGAAGATGAAAATGGAGGTTCATGGAAGAATGGAGGGATTTTTTAAAGGAAAAAAGACACAAAAGAAAATACGACATAAAAAAAATAACTTTCACGATTCTTTCCATTTCCATGTATTTAAGAAACAAGAGGAAAAAACGAAAGAAGGAGTAAAATGATGAACAGATAAACGCTGACTTTGCTCTAAAGATCTAAACTAGCAGCTGGTTTAGTTTGTTGTTTATGACGTTTTGTGATCCAACAAACATTATTGATTTGTCGGTTCTCGTTTCTACTGAGACCCGAAACTCTTTTGTACAGTATGTCATTTTGGCTAAAGAAATACATTAAATGTGGAAATTTATCAATCCGTAAACCACATGATTTTTCTGGAGTTTCAGTGCTTTAATAAAGGTTCTCTTTCTCTCCAATAAACCCCCCCCCCCCCCGCCGCCTCATCCCGAGCCCGATCCCAGGTTCCGAGGGTCACATGACACGAAGCACGTCGGCAGAACCGGAAGATTGTCTCATTTGTCATCTGGTGCTCTCATGTTCTCGCATGTTTTTATTATGTATTTAAACTGTACAGTTTCCCTACATAGTTACATCACCATACACACACACACACACACACACACACACACACACACTTTCCCCCTTTTGTGTGTGTATAAGAGATCATTTACCTGCTCAAACCCTAATCGGTTCATGAGAGCCTCTGATTGTGTCAGCAGCTCTCGAAAGACAAAAGGTTTTGTGAGTGTGTGTGTGTGTGTGTGTGTGTGTGTGTGTGAGTGTGTGTGTGTGTGTGAGGGAGAGATACCTGCAAGTAATTGACGTCTGATAAGTCAGTAAGAAATATGAAACGGTAGTTGCAGTCTTCAGTCACACATCTTCACCTACTTTTGGTCTATGTGTGTGTGTGTGTAGTGTGTGTGTGTGTGTGTACTGTGTGTGTACAGTGTGTGCTTGCAGGAAGTGTCTCGGTGGAGTGTGTGTTGTGTAAACTGTGGTACGCTCTGCTGGCAGGTAAGAGGGAACGGATAATGAGCGATAAGTACCGCAATACCTGAAACACAAAGCCACAGGGAATTCCCTCAGGTGCAGAGTGTGTGTGTTTGTGTGTGTGTGTGTGTGTGTGTGTGTGTGTGTGTGTGTGTGTGTGTGTTGGCAGTGCTCCAGCCCGCAGGAGTATCAGGTGCAATGTGTCAGGTGTGCTAGTGAACATGTTTGATTCACTGAGCTGCTATTAAATGATTATAGTTCACCAGTTGTGGAAAAACAGAACGGATAAAATGGAGAGAATCAAATATTAATTATAAGAAGAAGAAAAATCATCTTCAGATCTGACGTCCCGTTCCAGTAATAAAATATTGAGCGAGAAATTAAAAAAATATATAGAAATGAAGTAAATAAATAAAATAAAGAAACTGAAAGAGAAAGAAAGGAAAAAAAGGAAGGAAGGTAGGAAAAAAGAGAGAGAGAGAGAGAGTGAGAGAGAGAGAAACAAAGAAAGAGAGGGGAAAACAGGAAGAAAGAAGGACAAGGAGAGAGAGACAGGAAAACATGAAAGAAAGAGAGTGTGAAAGGTAGAGAGAGAGGGTGAAAGAGGGGGAGAGAGAGATGGAGAGGGAGGTAGAGAGAGTGAGAGATGGAGAGGGAGGTAGAGAGGGAGGTAGAGAGAGTAGAGAGAGTGAGAGATGGAGAGGGAGGAGAGGTAGAGAGAGGGAGAGTGAGAGAGCTGGAGAGGGAGAGAGGGTAGGTAGAGGGAGGTAGAGAGAGAGTGAGAGATGGAAAGGGAGGTAGAGAGAGTGAGAAAGATGGAGAGGGAGGTAAAGAGAGTGAGAGAGATAGAGAGGGAGGGAGAGTATGAAAGAGAGAGAGAGAGAGAGAGATGGAGGGGGAGGTAGAGAGAGTGAGGGAGAGGGGTAGAAAGAGAGAGATGGAGGGGGAGGTAGAGAGAGTGAGGTGGAGAGGGAGGGATAGAGAGAGTGAGGGAGAGGGGTAGAAAGAGAGAGATGGAGGGAGTTTTACACGGTTACTATAGTGTGATGGAAGACTTTTATGTCGACCCCTGGTATAATTTGAGCCCCGGACCTGAAGGAGCACAGAGAGTGAGACAGACAGAAGGGAGAGGGTGGGCTGTCAGGGCTAAATGCTGAATCGGCAAATCGTGTGTGTGTGTGTGTGTGTGTGTGTGTGTGTGTGTGAGAGAGAGAGAGAGAGAAAGAGAGAGAGAGGGATACCTGTGATGAGAAGAATATGGATTCTTTTCTCCAAGACAAATTGATCTGAGATGCGTAGGAGGACCTGGAACTGTAAAAGAAATCAGTTTCACCATCTCACACACACAAACACACACACAAGCAAATATGCTTACACAGACACACACACAAGCACACACCTGAATATACCTACACACACAAACAGTTACTCACACACATGCAAATAGACACATGCACTTACACACAAGCATGCACACACATCACATGCACATGGCCATGTGCATGCAACACACACCCAATGACGTACACAAATACACACAATCACAGACGTGCACACACAAGCATACAGCAAAATATACACACACACACACACACACACAAACCAAAACACATGCAAAATGCAAACACACACACAAGCACAGACCCAAATACACCCACACACTTGCACTTACACAACACACACACACACCAACACACGCATGCATTTACACACACACACACTGTCAATCACACATGCACTTACACACACAAGCATAAACCCACATGCACTTACACACACACACACACCACACAAACAATCACACATGCATTTACACACACACACACTGTCAATCACACATGCACTTACACACACAAGCATAAACCCACATGCACTTACACACACACACACACACCACACAAACAATTACAGATGCATTTACAAACACACACACTGTTAATCACACATGCACTTACACACACACACACCATAGACACACACCCACACAACAATCACAATGCATTACACACACACACTGACCATGCACACATGCACACACACACACCACATACACACCACACAAACAATCACACATGCATTTACACACAAACACACACACACTGTCACATGCACACATGCATAGACTGCACTACACACACACAAACAATCACCATCCTTTTACCACACACACACACACACTGCACAGGCACAGCCCCCCCCCTACACACACACACACCCCACTGCTCGGCAGGTTTGGGTGTGTTAGTTAGACGGCGTGTGTTGCAGCAGTAGGAACCGTTGATAACCGGCTGCTGGTTCACGGGGAACACTGAGATCACAACACCTGTTCCCGCCAGTCCACCGGCCGGTGCGTTCCGGCGGGAGATTGCGGCGGATAATGACAATCAGCGGTGCCGCTCTGCCAACACGCCAGCAGGGGGGTGAGGTTCAGGGGTGAGGGTCACATGCTCGCTGTGTTCGGGTTAAACACTCATTTTGGGCTGGAACGGAGGGGACAGAGGGGACACGCTGAGAACTAGTCTGGACTAGAGGGAGGAGGGACACTGCTGCTCCACATGCTTCCTGTTTCCAGGTTATGAGCACGTTTGGAGCTGGCAGTGTGTGTGTGTGTGTGTGTGTGTGTGTGTGTGTGTGTGTGTGTGTGTGTGTGTGTGTGTGTGTGTGAGATATATAAAAGAACCTGTTCAGCCAAATCGCGGGACTCTGTGTGACAGAGATAGAGGCGAAAACAGTTTTCATCATATTTAGTGGTATGATGATGGTCTCTCTGCCAAGCCAGATGAGTAGGCAAGGTTTTTCTTCTTCTCTCTGTCACACACACACACACACCTCTAATTTGCATGCTGTCCTTTCTGATACACAGCAGAAAATGGCCGCCAGCATTGTTCTTCGTAATGTCACCTTCAACATCATGAGGAACTGTCATAGACTGGCACCTGTCAGTGTGTGTGTGTTTGTTTGTGTGTGTGTGTGTGTGTGTGTTTGTCTGAGTGTTGCTTGATTTACTTAAACAGACAGATGAATATGAGGCTCCTACGGTTACACTAGTGGCACTGAGCTCTCACACACACAAATAACTAAAATAATCATGAAAAAAATCCTTAAAGCTCTAATAATGTATTATAAATTAATTAGTTAATAAATGAAGCTCAACCAAACGACTAAATAAATAATTAAAGTTTAATGAAATACTTAAATAAAACAGAAATCAGATAATAAAAACATGCTAAACATGTAGCAGTGTAAGAGGGGGACGTTTATGGAATCAATAACAAGGGAAGGTAAAGGCTTCTACCTCAGAGCAGGTGATTCTGATTGGTTAACGGAAAAAAAAATTTGGGGTTCTAAGTCATGTGACCATCTTACAGATGTTTTTCTTTCCCTTTTACTATTATATCTATTTACAGTGTAAATACACGAGGTTTTGCTGATGTACAAAATGGAACTAGAAATTTATTAGCGTGTTTTTGGTAAGAAACATTTCACGCCATGTAGTAATAGGAAAATAATACATTCATAAAAAAAAAAAAAACTATAGAAATAAATCATTATAGATTTGTACAAATGAAAGACAGAAGTGTTATGCACAAACGTGTTTGTTTGTTTGCCATCCTAACATCATCCACGCTACGATTGTTTTGTATTTGCACTTACTATTACATCATCCTGATTGAATTACATCATCATGACTCAATTACATCATCCGGTCTTCTCAATTACCTCATCCTTTCGCTTCTTTACATTATCTAACCTCAATTACCTCATCATAATTATTCACATATGCACAAATGTGTTTGTTTGTTTGCCATCCTAACATCATCCACGCTACGATTTTTTGTATTTGCACTTACTATTACATCATTATGACTTAATTACATCATCATAATTATTAAATCAATCATCATGACTGTCATTAACTTGTCATGACTCAGCTACATCATCATGACTTGAAAATATCATGACTATCGATTACATAATCATGACTCTCATTACATCATGACTGTAGATTAAATCATGACTCTTAGGTCATGAATATCAATTACATCCTGACTCTTAATTACATCATTCTCAATTACATCATAATTATGAAATAAATTATCATGACTGTCATTATATCGTCATGACTGAACTACAATATCATGACTTAAATATATCATGACTATCGATTACATCATACATCATGACTGTCGATTAAATCATGACTCTTAGATCATAAATATCGATTATATCATCATGACTCTCAATTACATCATTCTCAATTACATCATCATGATCATTAAACAAATTATCATGACTGTCATTACATTGTCATGACTCAACTACCTGTCCTTACATCATGACTTTTACATCATCATGACTCTTACATCATGGCTATCAATTACATTACCATAAATATTACATCATGACTATCGATTGCATCATCATGACTCTCAATTATATCATCATTCTCAATCACATGATCATGACTCTCAAAACTAATTCAACGGATGTTTAAACAAAAACGACAAATTAAAAAATCTTAAAACACAAACTTTAGGTTGATTAAAGCAGCCATCTTGACTTCCTTCCATAACACTTCCTGCTACCTGTCTTGTCCTCGTGTTGAGAGTCTTACAGTACCTGTGCGTCTACGCTGTGATCTAAATAGCGTTGCTGCACTTCAGCGCCATTCCATAAAACCCAATCTAGCGAGCCAGGGTGAGAAGGCGACTAGCAGAGGTTTGTAACCTGTCATTGCCCTTGTCAGAGATGATTTGTATCTGCCAGGAGGTTGTGTGTGTTATAGTAATAGTAGTAGACAGACGGAGTGTAAGGTTTGAGGGAATCTTTCTCTAAATGACCCAAAGACAGTGAAAGCATCACTCTGCATAACGCTCAAGCAGTCCGAACTAATCGACGTGTCGGCGCTGGTACCTGAGAAGTCTACCATCAGGAAGTGATGGTAGACGATGAAATTTTGTTAAATGATTTCTGAGTTGTATTTAATTGGTAATTAATGTTAGCACTAAAAACTAGCTGACGCTTTAGAAAAAGTGCAAACTTTCACTGAAAAGATACTACATATTGCAAATTTGTTGTCTTCAGAAAACGTGAAGTACAGACGCTCCCCTAGTTAAGAAAATTCACATTACAAACACTCGTAGATATAAAGACGAATGCTCGGTGAAAAATGTTTCCGTTATCCGTTATTCCGTTACCCCATCATGGTTGAATAACGAGTTACGAATATAATGATTTACGAACGCACTCTCTGAACTGAACTCGTTCGTAACTGGGGGTGTGTCTGTACCTCCATACCGCCGACATGATTGCCATTTCCTATGTGATGGTGGCTGGAGCAAGGGTGTAATCTAAGTCGCTTAGGATAAAAACGTCCGCCAAATTCCAGAAATGTAAATGTAACAGCAACAGCAAAATTTTTGGTGTCTGAAGATGGGCGCGTCCCACATCGTTGGTATGCCAGAATAAGTATATAAGTATATAAGTATATTCAATTCATTGTCATTGTGCAAGGTACATGTACAGAGCCAATGAAATGCATTTTTCGCATATCCCATCTTGGTAGGTTGGGGTCAGAGCGCAGGGTCAGCTATGATACAGCGCCCCTGGAGCAGGAGGGGTTAGGGGTCTTGCTCAAGGACCCAACAGTGGTTGACTTGCCGGAGGTGGGGCTTGAACCCAGGTGTTTCTGGTCTTCAGATTAACAACTCAGCACCTTAACCATTTGAGCCACCCTGCCCCCTCAATAAAACTAGGCAAAAGCTTATTGGAAGTAACTACCAATGTGAGTGAAGACCCTTCGTGGAAAAGCAAATTTCCTGTTATCTCCTTTGATATGACCTAAAAATACACCAGTAAATTTTATACACAAATGCAAAATCTTTCTCCAAAGTTTACTTCTATCATTACTCTTACAAATGATACATCCCTGGCAGCCATTAGTAGAATATAAGCGCTACTAAAACGATCCAAATTTCAGAATAATGTTTAATATTTAAACTTGTGTCTCTGTATGTGGTTTGAAAGTCAATCTGGAAGCTTTAACTTAGTCTGTGCTTCACACATTTTCTGGACCAGTTCAAGCGATCCATAAACAAAAGTTACTAACAGAATTCAGAACAACAGCACGGAAGAAAAAAAAAAGGGAAAATCTCTTTCTCCCAAAGCGTCATTTTTCATCGGTTTGCCCTCCTTCATGGCTGGCAAGTCGCGTGATTCTGTCCGTAATGTATCCTTGTGTGTGTGTGTGTGTGTGTGTGGTGGTGTGGTCTGTCTGTAATGCATCATTCTGGGAGAGTGTGTAATCTATCAGTGTGTGATTTCTGACAGAGTCGGAGGTAATAACTGTAGGAGGGTGTGTTTCCCAGGCTGATGTCAGCCATTGATCTGTTCCGAAACAACTCATTCGGCTGGCAGAGGGAGGCTGTGCCTGGGACTGCTGACTCTAGACCTGTGCTTCTGTGTCCCAGCGACAGGCTGTCCAACGCTCGGAGAGTCTATTGATCTCTGGCGGATGGACAGCTACAGAGAAAAACACATACACACACAGAGTCATTTCTCTTCGTCTCTCAACAAGGCCCTTGCTGCAGGTAGCTCATGCAAGTAAATCCAAGAGTCATCCATCATCCTGCTCTTCTACATCAAGATGTACGTGTGTGTTTGTGTTTTATGATACAAGTTGATCCCACTTGTACTTTGGGTCCTAAGGGTCTTGATGTAAAGTCTGTGGTAAGACAAGCTTGGTTTCTGTAACAGTTATTTATTTCAAATGGTTAAAGCACAAAGTTGATTGCAAGACTAAAAAGACTTGGGATACAAGCCTCACCACCGCCAATCAGCCACTGTTGGGTGCTTAAGCAAGACCCTTAACCCTTTTTGCTCCAGGGGCGCTGTATCATAGCTGACCCCTGCGCTCTGACCCCAACTATGATGGGATATGCAAAGAAACAAATGTCACTGTGCTGTAAAGTCTACGTGGCAAAGACATTTACATTAAAGAACCTGCTTTCTACACTGACTTGACTAATTCCTGCACCAAACCGGGTAATCTCGTTTGGTCATTTGTTCTACCATTTTAAGTAATCCCAAAGGCCATTCCCAGCAACAAACTGGGTAATCCCAATACCAGTTTTTGCCCAAAATTAACTCATCACAAGGCCTATTTCCTACAACAACTTGGCTAATGCGCTGTGGAGAAAACGTCTGAGAGGGATCCTTTGTTAATAGATTAGCAATAATCCAGAATCTTAGTCAATAATCAGGCAAAGGTCGGTACACGTTAAAACTAGGTTAGGCAGAAATCGAAAACAAAAATGGAGCATAGATCGTAACTGCTAACCAGAGATAAATTTGAAACAAACCACTCGGTATGTCGACTAGCAAACAACTTGCACAAGTTGTCCGTGATTCTAGCTTATAAAGCTAGCGACAGGAAGTGCTACCCGAAAAACTACCGGACATGGCGGTGTATAGTATTCCGGTGAGGGTGACCCCTAGTGGTTGGAGGTCGGAATTGTTACATACACATCTATTATATAACATTACATTATATTGTATTAAATTGGGCTACCCTTGATACCCTTGCACCAACCTGTCCTTCTGTACTGTCTATTTATTACCCCATAGTGGTGACCAAAATCCATTTTTACCCCACCTTCAAAATTTACTTCAAAATCTATTTATTTCTAATGAATTCTACTTGATGTATCGGTCTTAGACCATGACGTACAGTACATACACTGGTATTGGGGTTTTTTCAGGTCTTTGTGCTGCATTATGTGGTTTGCATCCCAAATCAGACAAAAGCTGAATAGAGATTTGAACAAAAGTTGCATTTTTGAGCAATTAAGTCCAATAAAAACCCCTGCACCTGTGTTATGTTTTGCACCTGCTTGTACTTGAATATAATACACTCGCTCTCACTCACACGCTCTCTACATACACAGAAACATCGATCGCTCATTTTAAGCTAGACAGAATAAAGGTGGGAAGTAAGAAAGAACGAGGGAATAAGGAGACGAGGGAGGAACTGTGAGGCTCTTCACCTGCCTAAAATAAAATAAACCAATTACTTTATGGCAAGTAAGTATGTGTGTGTGTGTGTGTGTGTGTGTGCGCGCACCAGTGAAGCCCTTATTTAAAGTGGAGTTTCTACTTCAAAGTAAGCAAAGAGCACCAGCGGAGCAGAGAATACACACACACACACACACACACACACACACACACACACACACACCACACACACTTATAACCGAAAAAAAAATCTGTAAAGCAGCAGAGCTCAAAGGAACACATCACCTCATCAGGAACAAATCTGATCCTCCCCACAGCCTAATCCTGACACACTGGCGGCTGTTAACCATACACACACATACACACAGACACACACTGTTAGCGCTTCACATACAAATTTATAGGAAATGAAAAAGCATTTAACTTCTGTAGATGTCTCTTTAAAAAAATGTGTGTGTGTTAAAATTACAATGACAGATAAGTGTCCTGAAAACTCAAGCAGATTTATTTAAGTGTGTGTGTGTGAGAGAGAGAGAGAGAGAGAGAGAGAGTTGTTTCTAATAGAAAATGGGCATAAAGTGTGTGTTTTATTTGTTAGGTTCTTATTATAATCCTGGTGTGTGAGAATGAGCATGTGTGTGTGTATACACAGTGGAACTTTGATTAGATCTCTGCCTGTCTCACACACGCAAACACACTCCCTGGACTGTTTTTCTAAGTGGGCCGAAATCAATATCATGAAACCGTGGCGTCTTCAAAGGCGCACAGGAGAAAGATGTCGGTTTGGAGCGGAGACGACGTTCCTGCACCACAGTTCCGCTTTTATATATAGAAAGAGACCCAAAACCAACAAACTAAACATCATTAGATGTTACCACAAATGTCAGTTTGCTTGATCGGGTCTGCACATGTTCACTCTGATCTTTCTTTTCTTTCAATTAACTGCTTTTGTTACAGAATAAGTTCTATGTCTTCATTTAGCCCGACTACATCAATATTTGTCCAACGAAAACGTCCAGTTAGGAAAGACAAATAACTTTATTTAAAGATGCAGTACAGAAATGCTAAATGTAGCCTGATAGCACTGAAAGTGTATGTCCCGCCTCTGTTTTCCATTGTTTTCTGCAACTAGAGGTTTCAGATGAACCTCAAACACCTCACAGCACAGAACTGGACCAGCAAGTAACCCACATTCTCCACATTCATCTGATTCAGGTTCCTGAATTACCACGTGATTCAAGGCTTTCCCAAAAAACTGGGTTAACTCCACACTACACTATTGCCCTTAGGGGGCCGCCGTCGAACCCGCTATAACGGTTCTAAAGCCACAAGCAGATCCACCAAGACACGCCCTGAGGGTCTGCGTCAACCTCTGTTAATCCAGTGGCTGCCGGATATTTCCGATTACAGTACAGTGTGTACTACATACTAGTACTTTCACACACTTATACACTCATACAGTGCTTCTTCTGTTTAAACCCCCAGAGACGACAGCATTCACTCGAAAGAAAACCCTGTGAATAGAAAGTTCAGCGTCAGGATGGACATGGTGAAGCTTGAGTGAGAAAACACACTGAACGCCGTCAGTGAATACTACTAGCCTATCTGTCTCTGCCAGTACACTCGCTCACTTCTTATTAATAATTCATGGAAACAGGAAACGGATTAGTGGCTAGTCTAGTATCATGATGGCTCACTGCAGTGTGTGTGTGTGTGTGTGTGTGTGTATATATATGTGTTTGGTATGGCTTTAGATGAGCAGAAAGCTGAAAAATCTTTCACAGTCACTTTATCGATCAGATTTGCTCTGTAAAGATTTATATTGATAATAGATTATTGTATTGTGAGCTCCATGCTAAGAGATGAACGCCAATGCTAAATTTACACTTACATTTATCCTTTTGTAAGAGCAATTGCGGGTTAAGGGCCTTGCTCAGGGGCCCAACAGTGGCAGCTTGTTGGTGCTGGAAAGCTTAACCACTGTAATACCGCTTTCCCTAAACATTTATATATTCTGTAAAATATACACTTTTTTTTATAGAAGTGGCAGATGTAATAACCATGTCATAACTAACAATGTAGTAATGTAATAAAACACATTATAAATGTAATAACCATGTAATAACTACAACAGAAACAATTTAACTAATTTAAACTATTTACTAGCAATAACAATGTAACAAAAATGTAATAACTAATAATTTAAACTATCTAATAATGTAATAACATTAAATTATGAATGTAATAACATGATAACAATTTAACAATATAATAATTAAAACAATTTAATAACAATGTAATAATGTAATAACAATAAAAATGTAATAGCAATAATTTGAACTATATAAAAATTGTAATGACAATAATTTATGAATGTAATAACGTAATAACAAACAATCTAACAATTTAATAACAATGTAATAACTAATTTAAACAATTGATATCAATGTCATAATTAAACCAATGTCAAAACTAACAATTTTATAACTCTAGAACAAACAATGTTATAATTTCTTTAGCTTTGTTTTTGTTTCTGTTTGTTTTGCTTTAATTTGCTTTCCTCGTGTTTTGTTTTCTTTCTTTTTTTTTCGGTTTTGCTTTGGTTTGTGGTCAAAGTTTTTTGTTTTGTTTCCTTCCTTTTGTCTGGTTTATTTTAGTTTTTACATTTAGCTTTTCTATGTTCCAATTTGTTTTGTGATTCGTTTAATTTCGTTTGGTTTCATTTATTTGCATTTCACTCCATTCTGATGGATCCCCGTTTGACCCCTTTACCGGCAGGTTGTTGTCCAGACGTTCCTCGTGCACTGGTGGAAGGCAGTTGATTAAATAATCTACAGGCTCCATTAACTATTTAAAGAAGGAAAAGAGGCGTGCGTGACTATCTCCAGCTGAAACTCCAGCGTTTGTGGCATTAATATTTCAGCACAGGCGGAAAAGAAGAGCAACGTCTTTCTCAGTCGGATTTCTTCCGGGCGATCAAAGCGAGAGATTAGACAGCAGTTCATTCCAGCACCTCCGCTAACACCTTGTTTAAATAGGTGAGTGTGTGAGACTTGGAGAAGCAGAGCTTAAAGGTGTTTAACGGTGCGAGGTCGCAGCTGAGCTAATCAGGTAAACTTACTTTCAGGTGAGAGAGCCTGGGAGAGTGAAACCTGCTAACACAAGTGACAGAAACACACACACACGTGTACACACACCTGACTGTTTTTATCCAGCCTTGATTCATTTGCACTATGTGCAAATCACATTGAGAATAAATGGGCCCAGCAGGCATGCAGGAGTCATTTTGTAAGTCTGTGGTGCGAGAGTGTGTGTGTGTGTGTGTGTGTGTTTGTGTTTGTGTTGGTAGAGCTGATAGAGTTGTTATAGTAAATGTGTCACCGGTTCAATCCAGGTATAATAAAAAGAGATGTATAATTTAAAACTCTGTGTGTGTGTGTGTGTGTGTGTGTGTGTGTGTGTGTGTGTGAGAAAGTGAATGTAAATTACTTGCAAGGATTTATCAGGTACTTAAAGTGTTTTTATTAGAGATAAACAGAGGCTTTCCACATGAATACTAAGAAAAAGGAAAGGTCACTTATTAGGATTGTTTTGTGTTTGGTTTTGTTTAGTTTTGCTTTATTTTGTGAGCTTTGTTGTGTTTGTTTTTTTGCTTTGATCAGTTTCGTTTTATTTAGTTTTGCTTTGTTGTGTCTGGTTTTTGTATTTTGTTTAGTTTCCTTTTGTATTTTGCTTTTGGTTTTGTGTTCTGTTTTGTTTGATATTCAATTCGTTTGCTTTATTTTGTTTTGGGTTTTCTTTTCTTTCGCTTACTTTTGATTTGCTCAAATTTTGATTTGTGTGTGAAATCACATGAACATTGAGTTATGTTTATTAAGGATTTGAGACTTAACTACATTACCTATTACCCCCAGCACCTCATGTGGTCGTGTCCCGTTGATTCTTTACACCTGCTCTGTCTCTCTGTTAAGCCTTTTATTTTATCATAATTTCTTGCCTTTCAGTATTTTGTTACTAATTTTTCCAGAACATTCCCCCTGCAACCTTATAGACACCTACATCAGATAAAAAAAATTATATATATATATATATATATATATATACTATGTATATATATATATATATATATATATATATATATATATATATATATATATATATCTATACTTGTTGTATAAGCAACATTTGTTTAGTGTTTCAAATATGTTGTTTTGTTTAGTTTCGTTTTGTATTTTGCTTTCGGTTTTGTGTTCTGTTTTGTTTTATATTCAATTTGTTTTGCTTTTTTGGGTTTTGGTTTTTTTCTTTCTTTTCTTTTGTTTTTGTGGGAAGTGGTGGCTCATAGTTAAGGTGTTGGACTACCAACCCGAAGATTGTGGGTTCGATTCCCAGCTCCACCAAGCCACCACTGTGGGCCCCTGAGCAAGGCCCTTAACCCCCATTTGCTGAGTTGTATAAATAAGATAAATGCAAGTTGCTCTGGATAAGGTTGTTTGCCAAGTGTGTATGTATTACTATGATTTTATATATATATATTATTGTAACTACACACATATATATTAAAAAAACACTAAACAAAACAGACAAATGTTGCTTATACAACAAGTAACATACTGGTAGTGTTTATATAGTATTCTGTTTTAGGAAAATAATCAATGCCGGTGTGTGTGATGTGGGTTCGGATAGAATTATGAGTGTGTATTTTCCTCCAATAGAACGACATAGTAAATGGGCAAAAGAAAAGAAAACAGTGGTTTACAGTGTATTAAAAAGAGAAGGAGGAATAGATGGAGTTTTTCCCAGGGCAGGGTTTTAATGAGAGAGCGTTTGGGAGTCAGACTGCGGAAGGCTCGAGGGGATGTGAGGCTCTCTTGGCCTCACAGATTAGTGTGTGTGGTGGCAGGGGGTCCTCCTAAAGATGGGTCTTGGGGGTCACACTCATTGTGTGTGTTCAGTAATACACCTCTAGCTGTGTTAGGCCCGTAAGGGTTGTCTGTCTGTGTGCGTATGTGTGTTGTGTTTTGTATGTGTATCCTGCTCAGTCAGAGCCCGACGTGGGCAGAAACCCCTCACACACACACACACACCGCTGGGTGAGCAGAGGAAACGCCACGGAGACATGAGAGATCTACATCAAAGTGTTAGGACGTTACTTTAAATTGAAAGAGATACCGATCTGTAGAGTTTTATTTATTTTTCCTGCGATTTTGTGTTATTGAATTGTGCTCCAACTCCCATAGGCTACTCTGTGTTATCTGATGCATGAGACACAATGAAGGAATTGTAGCAAAACGTCAATACCGTCGGACGATGAAGAGGGTGAGAGGTGAAATTTTAAAAAAGAGCTCGGAGGCTAGCATGTTTCCATTGAAAGCTGAATCAGGAATCGTGGAAATTGTTCCATAGCTACTTTTCTGATTTTAGCTATCTTCAGGTTTATTGACCAGAAAACGATTCTGTTCCTTTACACTAGTGTAACCTGGCCAACGCCGGAAGTAAAGGATTGGTGATGGGTGCTGAATATCTCAAATGTTAACATAACTTCAAAAAAGAGTGCTTCAAATATAGTCACATGACACCCAGCCAGCTACAGTTATGGCGAAATCAATCAGTGACCCTATGAAGGAAATCCAGGAAGTGTGTTCTTTTGGTTGAGGGTGCTTCTGGAAATATATACTGATAAATTTCTGTTACCTGAGGGGGCAGTGGTGGCTGAAATAGTTAAATCTCCCGATCATTGAGTGAAAGGTCAGGGTTTAAGCCATATCATCTCCGATCCCAAATTTTCTAAGATGCCGTCTTGGTTTTTAATTCAATAATCAACATTTAATCTAATCAAATTTTGAAAGTTCTGGCAAATGAAAAGAGTGAACTGAAGTGTGATGGACAGAAGCATTTTTAAAGTAAGGGGATAAAATATGACCAATTTCCAGCACTATTATCATTTTTGCATATAAAAGCAATTCAATCATTTACAATAGATGTGAAAATTGAGTAAAACATTCAAAAATGGACCCATGGCATCAATTTGTCAACATAATAGATTATAATAAAATCACATAGCTTTTGAATGCATGCCAAAGACAGTGCGAAACTATTTTTAGGGCTAAAATATGTACAGGAGGGAATTTGTTCCACTATATATAAATCGGAAATGCGTGGACACTATTGCAAAAACTAAAAAATAATTAATTCACTTATTTGTTTATTTTTTGGATGTGGCTAAGAAAGTTTTTTTTGAGCTCTGGCAACCCTGTACTTAAGACACGACATTAGACACTAACCGATTGTGTATTGACTTTGTGTTGTTGAAGGGGCATTTATATTTAATCGCTTTATTATTTTTAGGTACCAACGTCAAGAAAAAATGGATAACCAGGTAGTGTAAAATTCACGAGAATTAATTCGTGGCACAGCTTGCTTGGCGGTAGAAATAGCGATTATAGCGAAGGTAACTTGGCAAGCCGAGCTGTATTGCACCATCTGGAGGAACAGCAATATTAATTTACATTTAGTACCGCTTAGGTGATCGTTCGAATGATCACGATACGAAAAATCTATTCCTTTAGTTTTTTCACCTGGAGGCTACTGGATATTGCAGAACCCTTTATCAGCGTAGGGTGGAAATGTTGACAGAAAAAAAAAAAGGGATGGGCGCAAAGTCACGGAAGCAAACGAGCCCAAGGAAAATCTCCACCAACAAATGTTTACATGTGATTTACCATTTTAAGAAGTTTTTGTAGCCCATAATTGAACGTCCTGTCAATCGGCTGGGGTCCTTTCCACCTACCTTCAATAATAAGGTTTTTGTATTTCTCCCAGGGTGAGTTTAAGGTGTGGCCACTGTATCTCTCTCTACAGTCACTTATTACACTATGTTCCACAAATCGATTGTGTTAAAACCTCCAT
Source organism: Bagarius yarrelli (assembly GCA_005784505.1). Taxonomy (NCBI): domain Eukaryota; kingdom Metazoa; phylum Chordata; class Actinopteri; order Siluriformes; family Sisoridae; genus Bagarius; species Bagarius yarrelli. Next base: position 4,320,774 of record VCAZ01000017.1, read on the forward strand.
CACCGGTGATTATACTTAAACCTCTTCCCAGGTTCAGTTGGAGGTCTGAGGAAGCTGCTGGAGGGGGTTGATCAAGCCCACCCTGGTCTCTTTTTTTTTTTTTTTAATTTCTGTCCTTCCACTTCTCTTAAGTATTCACATCCTGGCTGTTGCATGTCATCAAGTGTGTGTGAGGTCATTAGAAGGGTAGACGGGGAAAGAGTTCAGCATTTCCGCCACTTTTCTTTCATTATTCTTATTCACTCCCTCACAGATCTCGAGGCCTGCTGTGCAGCCTTGTGCTAATAAATATATGAAACAGAGGAAGCGTTGGGTTAGTCAGCGTTAAGTGTAGAGGACAAGGCAGGATGAAGGACTGAAGGAATTGGGGTTTTTTTAAGGAACATGAACATTTTGCTTTCTGTTGTGACATGCTAGCCATTTGGTTTATTTTACTGGCTTGGGGGGTCATCAATTCACAGGTCAAAGGTTGTCTCTGCTTTCGGGAATACGCCTGGTTTGATTTCAGGTTAGTAGAAAATGTAGAAACAATTGTTTACCAATCTTTCTAAAGATTGAATCATGATGATCATCCAACAGCCCAAAGCCTCTTAGTGTTAGACGTCGGAAGTGCAATTTATAGTACCACCAAGCTGTCACTGCTGAGCCCCTGAGTAAGGTCGTTAACCTGTTACCTTGCTTTCTTTTATGACAAGATGTTATAGTTGTTTTGTTTGTTTGTTTGTTTGTTTTTAGAAAGCAACACAACAGTGAGTTAATTAGGGCATTTATAACAAAGATACGATGGTTGTTATATGACCTGGCTCTTAATTCTCAACTGCTCAAATGGTATAAAGTGTGCCAAGTCCCAGAATGTCTAAAGGTCTAAAGATAGTTGAATAACATTTCGAATCAAGATAAACACTGATTTCATTGTTATAATAATTTAATCATGGTAATTTTGTCAACCCCTCCATGGTTGACAGCTGCCAGTTGATTGCACAGACCTAACTGGGTGATGGGACAGGACAGGTTATCCTTTGTGCTTTTGAAAGTTTCTTGAGTTACTGAAGTCATCATTTGGAGCACACCAGGATGGCTACTATCATCAGGATGGCTACTACAGCTCTGTCTCGACTCAGATCTTTTCAAACAATGACGGAAAGAAGAGCAGCCATGCTAACATCCAGGACGACCTGAGAAACTCTGTTTGGCTGAGGTTGGGTTTAAGGGGGTCATTCTTTTTTTTTTCCACTGATGACTTCATAGGGAAAGTGAGTATTTGCTTTTTGGGGGAAGGGCTGTGTAGGTTTGAATATTTGCAGGATTCTTGTGGTTTTTTGCGTAAGCACAGCGTGATAATTGCGGCGTCTCGAATGGCTTATTTATTGGAAAATTCAGCAAGATTTAGTGTTTCGTTAATACCCGCGCGACGTCCCGGAGCAGCCAGAAAAATGAAGTGTGGGACTTCGAGTGAAGGTTGTGGGTTCAGTTGATGGAGAAAGAATGGAGCCAAGGTGCAGTAAATCTGACTCGGTGCAGTTCAGAGAAAGATGTTTGGATTTTTACTATTGTCTCTTGTTTCTTTACAATTGTTACGTATATTTTATGATTTTGATTGGTCAGTAAGGAATTGCTTTTTTTTTTTAAAAGCAGCAGCTTTGTGTAATGCTGGAGTGTTCAAACTCAGTCCTGACGGGCCGGTGTCCAACCCTAATTAAACACACCTGAACCAACAATCAAGATCTTAGCCGAATTGGAGCTAAACTCTGCAGGACACCGTCCCTCCAGGACCGAGCTTGGACACACCTGGTGTAATGTGCTAGTTTTAAACACAAGGACTTTTACATGTTTGGATGGTGTCCCGTATTTTGTTTTGTGATTATAGGAAAATCTTAAGCATGAATGATTTTTTTTAATAATTTTTTTTTACATTACACTTCATACTAACCATCACTGTGAAGTGAGACACGACATAAAACATGTAATGCTGATAGTTCTTTTTTATTTTCAAATTTGGAGCGCTAAAATACTTTCCAAATGCACAGCAAAGAGGAAGTGAGTCGTTGGAGTTGAACTCCAGTTCACACTAGTGCACGAGTTCTTCATCGTTCATCCAAAGCGATTAGCCTAAAAAACCCCCGGACTTCATTAGCCAGCACTCGAACGGGCATTATTGGCAAATTAAAAGCCCATTTGCGTAGGTGACAGACTACGGCAAATCACAACTTTGAAATGAGAGTGACCTCAAACTGCCCAGAGTGATAAAAAGTCTTTGGTACGAGAAAGGAAGCCTGTCATACATCTGGCTAAATCGGGACTCAAATGGATTCAGGAGGATGAAATTTTTTTTTGAAGTTTTTGCAATTATTTATAGCAATTATTTCCTCAGAAGTTTTTCTTATTCTTCTAATCTCCTTCAAAGAGGAGGGGGAAAAAAAAGGTGCGTGACACAAATTGTCCTTTCGCGAGAGCGCTGTAATTGAGTGGCTTTTGATAAATGTTACCTTCTCACATTCCTGGACTCTAATCTCTAAGTAATACCCAGACCTTGTTATGTTTCATTATAGACGCGTTTGAAGCGATACGGCGGTCGAGGGTTCGAGAGGGACGAGTGTGATTTAGATAAACGGATTGCTCCTGGATCGCAGGTCTTTCCGAGGGCTCTGCTACCGATGAGTCGGTAATAAATGATTTCACAATGGTCGTGCGGGCTGACTTGCGTTTTACGACACGTTAGCTGCAAAGCAATTATTATAAACAATAACTCGTCTGAGGCAAATATCACAGAGTCGTTTCAAAGGGAGCGTCACATGACCTGGTAATTGTATTTCTTACACCTGGTTATTATAACCGTGTTAAATAAAACCGTCAGCTTGAATAGCTGCAATAAATGTAAGTCATTACAAAAAAGGCATTAAATACATTATTAAACAAACAAATATGTAAAAAAAAAAATTCATATTGTCTTGTGTGACATTTGCTAGATGCCAAAGATTGAGCTAATTTGTCTAATCTAGTTATTATTATTACTATTTTTTTAAATTATATATATATATATATATATATATATATATATGTATATTTTTAATTATTAGTTAGTAGTAGTAGTATTTATTATAAGTATTATTATTAATATTATCATTATTATATCTTTTAGATTATACGTTTTTTAATTGCTCTTATTATTATTATCATCATCTATAGACAAGTTTGAATGTCAATCAAGTATTAGACTTCGTTTACTATTCCATAGAAATACTTCAAAACTGAACCGTTATTACATCATAAAATCTAGAAGCCAATCAGGCTGAAATATGCAAATGCAGGAGAGAGAAATGACACGTTTAATCTAACAAAATACACTGGTTTAAGAGATAAAAGACGAGAAAAAAGGATGTTTGTGAAAGTAGCGTGTGTGGTTTGTGTGTGTGTGTGTACCAACTATAAGAACACACACTAAATGTCTCGGGTGAGAGAAGGATTTATATTCTTCTTGTAATAATCTCGACATCCTCCAGCTCTTTCAGTCTGTCTACCTGCTCTCAGAACACGTGTTCTTTTGATCCCTACAATCCTTTCATATCCGCACAAGTATGATAACATCCGCGCCGCGCCGCACCGCACTGACCGCTGATTACGAAGAGGCTCGTGAGCAGCTGGAGTCGGCGAGGACTGACCTTCCCTTGGTTTAAAGTGCAGTTCTGGCCCCGAGCATGAGACTGTGGCCCACGGAGAGCAGGATGTGATTAAGACGAGGCCCGGCTCTGGCTGTCCCGAGAACGAATTCCTATGATGAACAGAATTCAGATTAATTAAAGTAACCGTTATTCACTCATCAACCAGCAGACAAAAAAAGGGGAAAAAGTCATTTTATCCCAGTGGACTTTGTTTGAAAACTTTGCGTTACCTACAGCTGGGCTCAAAGTGATGTCGGCTTGGGGTAATTACACAAACCAGGGCAAAGGATAACCAGGACCAGATGGTGGATGTGAACAGGTTAGACACACAGATAGAGAAAAGAGAAAGAGAGAGAGAGAGCGAGTGAAAATGTATACTCTGGTTTCTTCGGCCACCCACGATTCACTTTGAAAGGTGCAAAATACTACTTCCTGAAGTCAAGCTGCAGCATAAAACAACATTGTACCACATGCTTTCAGCATGCCGGCATATGAACACGTGTGTGCACACACACACACACACACACTTTCCAGCCATCACTGTTTTTATTCATTCGGCTGTTCATTAGCGTCATTATCATCCATTATGTTATGTTAATGAACATTTCAAACACTTCATTCATCAAACACTGGCAACCCAAGTTCATGCACTAAACACAACACAAACACACTTTCAGCAGCAGCGTCAGCGCCGTGGCTAAAACGTCTCGGATGTCGATATACAAACCCGTCTGTGGAAAAAAGGATTTTGTTCAGATGTTGCCATTACCCTTTGACGCACAGTTGAGTTCTTTTGAAATGGTTAACTTGAATGTCTGTGGAAACCCCGGATCTTTTATTTAGCAGTCCAACATCCGAAGTCAAGGGGGAAGAAAGTTAATTTTCCGAGCTGCTTCAAGCGCTTTTACACTTGCTGTTTTCCGCAATTTTTGAATATGACTAGTCGTCGTCTCATGAGACAGTTAAGTGTCTATCAAAATCCGAGCAGAAGTAGAAACGTAGCCCTGACAGTATATTCTATTCCTGTCCATGTCTAGCTCACTGACTCAGATATTCAAACACAGTGTTCTGGATTTGTGCTAAAATGCAAAAATTGGCAACCCTGCAAACACATCTAGCCACCTTGGCGGATACGAGTGCGATCAAAATGGTGAGAATTTTACACAGCACCTGGTGGGGGGCAAGGTGGCTCAAAATGGTTAAGGTGCTGAGTTGTTAATCTGAAGACCAGAAACACCTGGGTTCAAGCCCCACCTCCAGCAAGTCAACCACTGCTGGGTCCTTGAGCAAGACCCTTAACCCCTCCTGCTCCAGGGGCGCTGTATCATAGCTGACCCTGCGCTCTGACCCCAACTTACTAAGATGGGATATGCGAAAAATGCATTTCATTGGCTCTGTACATGTACCTTGCACAATGACAATGAATATAATATACTTATTACTTATACTTATATTCGTCAGGTTCAAACGCTTCACACGGTCCGGGGAAAAAGCACACATGAAAGTTATCAGTCAAACATTTTTTTTTGCGGGTGAAAACGACATTCGATCTATCGAACAAAAGTCATTACAGAAAATTACAGAGGAGTCCAGGGAAAAAATCAGGTTGGTCTTAAAGTCCATTTGCAGAACTAAAAGGCAATTTGCGCAGCTTGATGAAAAGCGGAAGAATCCTAGGTAATGACTTAATTCGCTAATAGGAATAATTATAGCACAGCCACAGGCTAACTCTGCTAGCTGCAGTGAGAAGTACTTCACCCTGCGCTTATCTCTACTAATCATCCTGAATAATCACGGAATATCCTGTAGTATTTGGAACATTACGTATGTATTAAGTGGTTTTAGCTTTGGAAATCCATTATACAGTGATCTAAGGCTGGATTTAGGCTCCAGTGTCTTCGGAGGCGTCGGTTCAAATCCCACCACTTCCAGTATACCCCTACAGCATTTCGTTGCTATGTACATGATACACTGCAATTACAATAAAGTTGTATGTATCTATATGTTGTTGTTTTCTTCCCCCTCGTGGACCTTGAGATGAGGGGAGTGTGGACGGCGCTAATGGACTCACAGATTTAATTCTTCGTGTCTTATCTGTGGTTGTTAGGTTTTAAAACCGGCACCTGGTTGAAAAAAAACCCCAGTCTAGGCCCTAGCTTCAGTGGAAAAGCAGTAAAAACACCCAATGCTGAAGATTACTACAAGAAATCAGACACAAATGTTTTTGTTGCTGAAGTTAAAAATGGTGATGCTATGATGCAATCTTTAATATTTTCTTCTTTTCCTTTCGGCTGTTCCTTTTTAGGGGTCACCACAGCGAATCATCTGTCTCCACCTAACCCTATTCTCTACATCCTCTTCACTCACACCCATTAACTTCATGTCCTCGTTTATCGCATCCATATACCTCCTCTTTGGTCTTCCTCTTTGCCGTCTGCCTGGTAGCTTCATTTCTAACATTCTCCAACTAATATATTCACTATCCCTCCTCTGCACATGTCCAAACCACCTTAATCTGGCTTCCCTGACTTTTTCCCCCAAAACATCTAACATGAGCCTTCCCCCTGATGAACTCGTTCCTAGACCTGTCCAACGTCGTCCCTTCCAAACAAACCTCAATATCAGTGGATGAAATGTACAATGTTTTTTTTTTTATCTAAATTGAAATAGTTGAGGTGGAAAGACTTAAAATATTTTTACCATATTGTTAATGTACTTATGAAAAATCTAACTAAATTACCACAAAGTGTGTGTGTGTGTGTGTAAAACCACTGGAGAGGTCTCAATCCTGATCAGTAGAGTGTAGCTAGTGTGAACGCGCCTGACAATGCTTTGATTATAGAATCACTCACGCTAGAACTGCTTAACCAATTAAGCCTGGAAGTGTGTCGTTCGCTCGCGGCAGCAGCAGCAGCACAAAATCCTGGAAACGCCAAACACCAAAGCAAAGAAGAAAAATTCCGAGGACAAAGACAAATGCTGGCTGTTTGTTTTCAGCAAAATCCTCCAACTCCTGGGAATGTCTAATCCAGCTCTGTGTATCTGTGTGTTTGTTTGTACTGCATGGGTTTTGGGGTATTAGTGGATTTCTTTCTCGTCGGAGGTTCTAGATTAGCATAGAAAGCCCTGATCCCTGTATGCTAACATTCCGCTGGATGAGCATAGACTCTAGCGAGGTCCTTTTACTAAAAAAAAAACAACAAAAAAAAAAAAACAGATTCAGAGAAAAAGGTCAGTCACGCAGACAGCACCGCTAGGACGGGAGCGTTAGCGTTAGCATGGATGATTAAAGCCACTCTGGCACATTGTTTATTGGCTTTATTGCTTGAAGTTCCTGGCTGTCAGAAAAGTCTTTTTGCGTGTAGTATGAACAAAATTTGGACGTACAACATCCACCGTGTTGATATTGTCACAACACACGTTGTCATAACAGCGTAGATTTAAGGTTGGATAATGTTTGCACGGATGATGACGATGATGATGATGATGATCAATGTTTATTTTAGATGCACATGAAGCTAAGTTGGTGCCGTTATTTAACATTTTCGAAAAACGAATTATCGTCTCTCCTCATATTGTTTTTCCAATATTGTGAATCCGGTCCTACTATTAGCCTCATAGATATGGCATAAAAATTGATGCTATTTTAAATGCAGCTAAAAGTCGTTTTTATTGCATGTTTTGTCTCTTTTATATAGTTTCTCTCTGTTTTTGCCCCTTTGTTTTACCCGCTAAATCATATATAGGTATGAGGCAGTGTAAATGGCTAACCATCATCGAGGATAAAAGCTCAGCATCAATCAAAAAGACGTTAAAAATCATTTATAAGAGATTTAGCATGAGAAAGTTAGAGATGGTAAGACAGAGAGAGAGAGAGGGGTAAATTCATTAGCTTTAGCTTTACAAATGACATAAGAAATACTGAAATAATATTTAAGGCCCATAAGCCACATCGCTATGCTAATATATGCTAATCTATAGCTAAACACACCCAATTTATATAACCACTATAATGCTTAAATTATGTGGTAACCAGTGAGGTTTTTTTTTATGCCTGAAATATGTTTTTATTATGACTGACTAGCTCTCTACCAGGCTAGTTAGCTTTAACAGGCTAAATAACTAAAAAAATATCTACCTAGTTAACAGTGCTAACACTTAGCTACTATGATAGAAAGTAAGCTACTAAGTATAACTAGCAGTGTGAAAGAAATCATTGTTGTTTCCCGAACTTTCCAATTAAGTATCTCTCTCTCTCTCTCTCTCTCTCTCTCTCTCTAGTTAATAGCTAATCAGCTCAAAGAGTAATTTATCTTAAATGCTAAACAGCTGGCTAAAACGGTAGGAACCTTTTGTTAGTGCAGAAATGTATAAAAAAAATATAAATATGAATGAATGCCCAAACGAATCGACTCGATTCTGAATCTGAATCAAAATCGATTCAGACATGCTGAAATTTTAGGATTAAATAAGCTGTGAAAACTACTCAGGCTTTAGCCATGCTAAATTGTGTGTGTATGTATGTGTATATATATGTGTGTGTGTGTGTGTGTGTAGGTAGCTATTATCCTTTATACAGCGTATGTAGTGAAGCAGCTTAAAAGGAAGGAGATGTGCAGTAAGAAAGGCTGGGATAATAGGTGCAGACGGATGTCTGGTCTCCTTTCCTCATGGTATTGTGGTCTTGGATGTTATTTGTACACACACACACACACACACACACACACTCTCTCTTAATTAACCCAAACTCACTTACAGACAGTATCAGATGTTCCTGAAAGGCACGTAGAGACCACAGAATGCAGATTTTTGCACAATATTTAAAAATGATCTAAATCTAATATATAAAAATGATCAATTATGGAAGAAATTAAAATATGTACAGGTTAAAACATCCTAATTGGTGGATTCAAGTTGTGCCCCAGATGTGAATAAGTGTGGCAGATAAATGAATCAAAAAATTGCCCTCAAATACATGTGAGCAAATCGGTAAGTATGTTACAGGAGGTGTAAAGGTGTGAGAGGGTGTGTGTGTGTGTGTGTGTGTGTGTGTGTGTGTGTGTGTGTAATCCAAGTATTGTCTTTAAACAACGTAGAGATTCAACACCTCTGTTGCAGAGTCGTCAAATTAGGCCGCCTTCGCTAGAAAAAGTAACAGCTACTAATTGGTGGCTCGAGTGTCTTGAGGGCTGAGGCAACACAGGGGCAAGTGTACCTATAATATGACTCTGAGGTGTGTGTGTGTGTGTGTGTGTGTGTGTGTTATGACACATCAGTGGACGTGATTTCACCAAGTAGTATATGATCCTGGATGAACATCCATTGTTCATCCTGAATCAACATTTCAATCAACCAATCATAACCATATGATGTCATCGGCGTGTGCTGACCTTTAACCTCATAACCCCAAACTCGCCTCGCATCCATTATTGAGACAAACTATATTGAAATAATTTCTAACCATTAGTGAATTTACACTGTAATAATTGTAATGATCCAAAATAAACATTAATGAATTTAGATAGTGAATCATTAACCTCTCTTTCTCTCTCTCTCTCTCTCTCTCTATCTCTCTCTCTATCTTTCACCCCCTTCTCTCTGTCTGTCTCTCTCTCTCTCTGTCTTTCTTTCCCTCTTTCTCTGTCTCTATCTCTCTATCTCTGTCTCTATCTCTCTCTCTCACTTTCTGTCTCTCTTTCCTCCCCTCTCTATCTCTCTACCTCTGTCTATTACTGTCTCTCTCTCAAAGTCAAAGTCAAAGTCAAAAAGGCTTTATTGGCATGACCATAATTGCGTTACAGTTTTGCCAAAGCACAAAGAAACAAATAAACAAATTAAAGACAAAAATATACAGAAAATATATAAAAAATATACAGAAAATCTATAAAAAAATATACAGAAAATGTACAGAGAAAAAGACAGTAGTGAGATAATTAGAGGTATATGGGACAAACAGGGCTGTGTGTGTGCGTGTGTGTGTGTTACTGACTATCCCTCAGTATGTGACAGGCGGAGATGTACTGCCCTGCTAAGATGCAGCTCTCCCTCTTTTCTCCCAGTAGGAGGGGCAGTTTGTGAGTGTGGGGTAGGTTGATGAATTGGGGGTGAATTAATTCAAATTTATTAAAGTATTTTTCTGGCAGGTGTGTATATTTTGTACACTCAGTGAGAAAGTGCAGCTCTGTGTGTCTCCACGGCGTTGGTGTTGCAGTGTGTACACACTCTCTGATCTATAGGAAGCCATGATGCCTTATAGCGTCCGGTCTCTATAGTCAGTGTGTGAGCGCTGAGTCTGTAGCGTGGCTGTGTGTGTGTGTGTTTGGGGTCAGTCACTGTTTTGAGGTAATCCGCTACAGTGTACTGTGGATTTAGGGCCCGATAGCACTGCATTTTACTCTGTGCTTGTGTGTGTGTGTGTGTGTGTTCCAGTGTGTGATGTAGTTGTGTTTTTGTAGTGTTATAATTTGTTGAGGTCTGATTGTTTTGGTGTGTGTCTGCTCCTGCGGTGGAGGTGTGTCAGTGTGTGTGAGTGTACTGAGATTCAGTATCAGTTGGGTGAGGAGACGCTTGTCTCTGTTCATCTCTTGGCTCTGCAGGGTTTTGTACTGGTAGCTCTGGGGGTCACTTTGTTTTAGGCGAAGCCAATATTTAATGCATCTCTCTCTCTCTCTTACTCCTCCTTTGTCTCTCTCTCCCCCTCTCTATCTCTCTATCCCTGTCTCTCTCTCTCTCTCTCTCTCTCTCTCTTTTTTTCCCCTCTCGCCCATTTTCTTTTCTTTTTTTCCTCCTAAAATTACCTCATTGTCACAGTTCAGCTCATTCCATTTCCTGATTTATTTTATTTATTTATTTATTTTTATATAAACAGCCCAGGAGAAAAGTAGTAATTATCCTTGTACAATTTAATGCACCACGTGTTTTAACCTTTCAGGTTTCCGGTAAACAGCAGCATAACCAGGCGTATCCGTGCTCGCGAACGTGATTTATGACAAGAACCTTTAATTTCAGTTAGTTTGTTTGGGTTGTTTTTATAAACTTGGGTTAGACGGCAATCTGCATGCGGAAGCCCGAAACCCTTCCTCCTCATCCTCCTCTTCCTCCTCCTCATTTTGTCTTTAATATTCAGGGATGATTTTTGTCCACATGCATTTTGGTGGGTGTCACCTTCCATTAAATGGTTACCGTTTTTCGCAGGGCCCTCGTGGTAGGCTGGGGGGCCCCTTATTTACTAGAATCAATGAAACGGTAATGAAAATCCATTTTTCATACTCGGCGCTCCTGCTAAATTTTATTTAGTGTCTAAGCAACAATTCATTCTGCCTAAATGCCACCCCAAGAACGGGCATTAGCACAGGAAGGGTTAACGGCGATGAAGATGGCTCTAGATACATTCTGTCTCGATCACACACACACACACACACACACTCACACATGCAATTACTGTATATACACATGAGAAATCTCTGGTACCGTCCTACATGATACGTTATTGTCTGTTATTATTATATTTTTATAAAATTTTATATAAAATTACTTTTATGACCTTAAAACCCACTTTTAAAAAATGCTTGATCACTTTATAAAAGAACTTTTCTTGATCTTGGAGGTTTAAATAAACATCTTGAGATGTTCATGTCTATTAAAAATGATCCTTTCATGTTTGTTTCGTAAATGATTACTATAAAACATAAGCTTACCTGATTGAACACCGTGTAGATGTTGCTAAAACAGTCGTAGTATCAGGGGTTCGATTCCCAGCACCACCAAACCACCACTGCTGGATCCCTGAGCAAGGCCCTTAACCTCCAATTGCTCAGTTGTTTAAATGAGATAAATGTCACTCTGGATAAGGACGTCTACCAAATGCTATAAATGTAAAACATCAACTTTGCTTTAATGTCTCTCTTCTCCTTTCTCTCTCTCTCTCTCTTTCCTCCAAAATAAGTCGTTTAATAAGAATGATTCCCCCCCTCGAACCAGGGCGATGCTTTTAATGTCAGGTTTATTGGTATAATCTGTGACCTAGGAATAATCGTCTTCTGCACGTTTGGGATGAAGGATGTGGAGACGGAATGGCTGGAAGCGTGCAGATCTAAATTAGGGGAGGAACCACAGGAATAATCAGCCTTATTGGGTCAAAGCGCAAGGTCCCTAGATACCACTGCAGCGTTTTTATTACGCAGAGCTATAATCTTTTGACTTTAAAGTAGAGACAGTTTTAGGGACTGACTCTAAAGCACAGAGACACTTTACATATCTTTAGCAGAGACTTTAAGGCAGAGGTACCGATCAAGTATCAATAGACTTTGTATAACACAGACAGACAGATTATTTGACTCTAAACCGGAGTCACAGATTCTTTGACTCTAAAGCAGTCACAGTTTATCTGACGATAACACAGGCAGATAGATTATTTGAGTCAAACACAGAGACACATTGGTAATCAGCCTTACTAGGGCACATATTTGACTCTAAAGTGGCATCATGGATTATTTGACTCTAAAGCAGAGTAACAGATTATTTGACTCTGAAGCAGTCACAGATTATCTGACTATAAAACAGACAGATTATTTGAGTTAAACACACAGACACAGGGATAATCAGCCTTATTGGGACACTAATTTGCCTTTAACGCGGAGTCACAGATTATATGGCTCTAAAGTGGAGTCACAGATTATTTGAATATAAAGCAGTCAGATTAGTTGACTCTTAAAATGCCAGAGTCACAGATTATTTGACTCTAAAGCTGTCAGAGTCACAAATTATTTGACTCTAAATCTGTCAGAGTCACAGATTATTTGACTCTAAAGCTGTCAGAGTCACAGATTATTTGACTCTAAAGCTGTCAGAGTCACAGATTATTTGACTCTAAAGCTGTCAGAGTCACAGAATTATTTGACTCTAAAGCTCACAGATTATTTGACTCAAGCTGTCAGTCACAGATTATTGACTCTAAGCTGTCAATCTGTCAGAGTCCACAGATTATTTGACCCTAAAGCTGTCAGAGTCACAGATTATTTGACCCTAAAGCTGTCAGAGTCACAGACTATTTGACTCTAAATCTGTCAGAGTCACAGATTATTTGACTCTAAAGCTGTCAGAGTCACAGATTATTTGACTCTAAAGCTGTCAGTCACAGATTATTTGACTCTAAAGCTGTCAGTCACAGATTATTTGACTCTAAAACTGTCAGTCACAGATTATTTGACTCTAAAGCTGTCACAGATTATTTCACTCCAAAGTATCTGACTATATAACAGACACACAGATTATTTGACTCTAAAACACAGAGTAACAGATTGTGTCAGATTATACAAAGTTGTCAAAAAAAATATCTATTAAAAATGTGTCCTTAAAGACAAAATGGCTTGCGTCTGTGTGTATTTAAAGCCTCTCTCTTTTTTCTCTTTTTATTATTTTATTGCCCAGTTGGTAGATTTGACACTCACACCATCCGTCTCCTAAATTACATACACACATCTTTATCCAGATAGCTTCTTAATTGAGTGTGTATTTTCCTGCCAGAGTGTGTGTGTGTGTGTGTGTGTGCGCGCACATGAGGTCGAGAAAGAGCGCCTGAGCGAGCCTTACCTCGTATGTGATGAAATAAAATTTAATAACTAAATAAAAATGTAAATAAAGATTTGCTTAAATTGACTCCCTCCCCCCTCCCCCTTTTCCCCCTGTCATGAAATAAAGCTTTTTCCCCTCGAGCTAATACCGCGAGAGGGTGCGTCGCGGGCGAGTGTGACCTTTCGCGAGCGCTTTCTTCTTTGATTAAAGGCGTATTAAATTTGTTTAAATAAAGCTCGTTGTAATGGTGCATCATTTGTAAGAAGCTATTAGAAGCCTGGAAATTGTGACAGTGGATTTGCATGAAAATGCGCTGGTGTGCACGCGGGCGGAGGGGTTTGTTTCCGGAACGAGCGTACGGCTCACCTCCGAGGCTCGTCGATAAAAGTTTACACACCCCTCTCCCCCCGACCCTATTTAACATTGAAAGAGATTGGATAATGTCATGTAAAGCTGTTGTTTGACACCTTGGTTCCTTAAACTATACACCTTTTCCTCTTCAATCCCATAATCCCTTTCCGACATGTCACATACCTGCCACGCGCTCAAAAGCAAGACGAGTGTAAATCGACGGGGCATCAGCGCGATATTTTTACTCAAAGTCACTAGACGGCTTTTTACAGGCGATAGCTTATGCAACCGTAAGTGCGGAGAAAGAGTCAGAGAGAGAGAGACATAGACAGAGACGGGAAGAGAGAGAGAAAGAGAAAGCAAATGGAAAGAGACAGAAAGGGTGAGAGAAAGAAAGGGAAAGAGAGAACGTGAGAGAGAGAGAGGTGGAAGGAGAGAAAGAGAAAAGACAGAGAGAGAGAGAGAAAGATAGGGAGACAGAGAGACGGAAAGAGATAGGGATACAGAGAGAAAGAGAGAGAGAAAGAAGTCATCACCATGTGAGAACAATTTTAGGTCTAAATGGTCGTGCAGTACATATTCGTGTGTGTTTAAAGCGCGCACACACACACACACACACACACACACACTTAAATTAGGCTGCATACAGGGAACTGTTTGCTGATCAAATCAAATAAACTCCGAGAGCTCAGGCTAAGCTCTCCGTCTCCCATCAACCCCTGGATGAACAGCCAATCAGAGCCGCCCGAGCACTAACAAGTGTCAGACTCGCTAGCTAGCGACTGTGAACACTTCCTATTCGACATAAACCTCCACCTTTGAGCTCACGTTTTCTTGTCCTGTCTCAGATCTGACGTTTCTCGAAAGTAGAGACACACATCTAAACAAACAAACAAACAAGTAAATAAATAAATAAACAAACGTTAGAGCTGTATAGAGCGTTTAGGTTATTTAAACTGGTGGCTGGGAGAAAAAAAAAGATTAGCCAGCGTTTCTGTTTAATGAGGATTCACCACCTCCATATCCTGACCTTTGAACTCACGATTACAGCAGAACTGGGATCGTTTCAGAACTTCAGGATGTGTGGAGGAAGTCATGCTTTTCCTTCTCACCCACATACTCTGTAAAGCCAAGTGTGTGTGTGTGTGTGTGTGTGTGTGTGTGTGTAATAATAAACGTGCAACGGATAAACCAGCGTCCGTGTTATGCGTCCATCACCTATGCGGTTACTGTGGTTGCAGGCAGTAGGTGATGTAACAACACCTGACACAGTGTGCCATTTTAAACGTTTGTGTGTGTGTGTGTGTGTGTGTGAGCGACTGTGTGTTTCAGTTGTCCGTTAGTAATTCACGGCCCGCTTCAGGAAGGTCTGATAGCAGGCAGGAGCGCTCTGAATTATAACACAGGAAGCACCTTTATGGTGAGAGGCATTTGTAAAATCACACACACACACACACACACACACACACACAGAGTTCATGGGCTTTGTACTCGCAATAATAGCTGATGATTCATGGCCATATTTAAACAAGTAATATTAATTTGTTTGTATTTATTAATATTAATTTTGTGGTTATTACATGCTTATAAATGTTTTATAACCTAAAAACAAGGACTGATCATTTTGTTTCCTATTTCAGTTCATTTTTTTAGTTTCTATTAATTCTTTTTTTATTACAAACTTTTTTTTTTTTTTTTTTTTACATTTATTTATTTATTTTGTTTAATTATTCATTCATTTATTCATTCATTTATTGATAAACAAGTTTATTTCCTTTTTCCTCCTAACATTTGGAGGGGATCAATTAGCTTAGCAGTTCAATTCTCAGCAATTGAAAAAAGCTGCAGCTTCTGGGCCCCTTAGTAAGGCCCCTAACCCTCAATTGGGTTTATATGGATTTGAAAAATAAGATATGGATAAGGATTTAAAGGGGGGGCTTCATGACTGACAATTTTACCATGAGTGTGCATGGTTTTAATGCCCCAAGTGGACACGCCCACATCGTTTTAAATTACTACTTGATTTTTTAAGATTTTGATGACTAATTTGGGGAATTGGTGGCTCCGTCAATAAGGTGTTGGACTGCTAATTGAAAGATCAGGGTTTGATTCCCAGCACCACCACGTTTCCACTGTTGGGCCCCTAAGCAAGGCCCCTAACCCCTAATTGCTCAGTTGTATAAAAGAGATAAATATAAACCACTCTGGATATTTATTAGTCATCAAATTCGGCTGAAAGAAAAGAACGTAGAATAAATAATAGAATCTATATAATTTAAAGTGAATTAAAATAAAAGAAACTTTTAATAGAATAAAAGAAATGTTACTGTGAATAAATTAAAACGATGATTTAACTTAGTTTAATAACAAAAAACTTCAGCAAAGACTAAAAATAAAAATAAAAAAATCACTTTGGAACGTGTTAGTGGAGGAACTGACGCGAGTAAATGTGAAGCTGTGCAGAGGTGGAGGTTAGAGTTAGTGTTGGTGGTGCTTTTCTTATAAATGTGGTGTTGGGTGGAAATGGGATAAAATCCTGCTCCTGAAACTGGTTGTGTGGAAAGAATCAGCCAGCCGTAACCCTCACCTCAGTGTTTGTGTCTTTTATAGACAGTAAGTGAGTGTTTCCTGCGGGGAATTCAGCGGTTCCGTTAGTTAAAGTTGCTGTTCTAAGCACTCCAGCATCTCATCCACAATAAGAACCCATCTCTCTATCCTGGTGTAAAAAAAGCTCAAGGACTCGGTGTGTTTAATACTCCCTCAATCAGCTATTTATTCCAACTGTCCCAAATCCTTCTCTCTCTCTCTCTCTCTCTGTCTCTCTCTCTTTTTCTCTCGCTCTCTCTGTACCTCTCTATCTATTTTTCTCTCTCTGTCTCTCTCTGTCTCACTCTGTCTCTCTCTCTTTTTCTCTCGCTCTCTCTGTACCTCTCTATCTCTCTCTGTCTCTCTCTCTCTGTCTCTCTCTCTTTTTCTCTCGCTCTCTCTGTACCTCTCTCTCTTTTTCTCTCTCCCTCTGTCTCACTCTGTCTCTCTCTCTCTCTCTGTCTCTCTCTCTTTTTCTCTCGCTCTCTCTGTACCTCTCTATCTCTCTCTCTCTCTCTCTCTCTGTCTCACTCTCTTTTTCTCTCTCTCTCTCTGTACCTCTCTCTCTTTTTTCTCTCACTCCCTCTGTCTCACTCTGTCTCTCTCTCTCTCTGTCTCTCTCTCTCTATTCATCTAGTCTCTCTCTCTCTGCTCCAAGCTCTCTCTGTACTCTCTCTCTCTCTTTCTCTCGTCTGTCTTTCTTTCACTATCTGTCTCCCTGTCTCTCTCTAGCTCTCCTCTCTCTCTCTCTCTCTATCTATCTATCTATCTATCTATTTATGTCTCTCCGTCTCTGACTCTGTACCTCTCTATTTTTCTCTTTCTCTCTCTTGCTTTCTCTATCTATCTATCTATCTATCTATCTATCTATCTATCTATCTATCTCCCGCTCTCTCTCTCTTACCTCTCTCTTTTTCTCTCTCTCTCTCTCTCTCTCTCTCTTTCTTTCTGTCTGTCACTAGCAGCATCAAAGCATGACTCAAGGCCTTTAACACAATGCACAGGAAAGCTTCTACGTGCCGTGGTCACTTCCTGTACCTCGCAGGGACACGGCGGGCCTACATGCCACCTTGACAATGTCAAAATAGTGACTAAAGGTCAAACGGCGCAGGCAGTTTTCTCTAATGGTGCCTTTAAAAATGTCGACAACTTATCAGAATATAAGAATAATAAAAATTAGTTCATCTCCCGAGTCGTTCGCTCATTGGCTACGCTAAGCGGTGAATGAATCACCTCAGTTTCCTACCATGGTTCATTCGCTGAAAAAGAGTCAAAGATCCGAATCAGTGAAAGGATCCACACTTCCCATCACCTCTCCGAAGATCTTTTCCATAAAGGTCTGATGTGAACAGGCTTCACAGCGGACATTTTCATGGAATGTCTCCCGATGGACTGTATATAATGTGAAGTGTTTGCACTGAAACCCACACATACATATACACACATGGTGGCGTGTTTACACCTGCGAAAGAGCCGTGTCCGCTTTTACCCTTTCTGTAAAGGAAGAAATATAACAATATTGATATTAGAGTGTTTAGAGAGGTTTGGGTGTGTGTTGGGTAGCATTTTATGGCGGTGTATATACATGTGTGTGTGTGTGTGTGTGTGTGAGGGGGCTTCATGGTACCAGCCTTCTTGTCCTCTCTCCTGCTGGTGTGTTTACTGCTTTGCTCCGTTTATGTTACACTCTTGGAGAAGGAAGTAGACAGTTTACGTAGCGTAAACGTTGTGAGGCCGCCGCGGCTTTAAGTTTACCTGCTGCGGTTAAACACGATGCAGGAAGGAGCGGTTGTCATCCTGCGGCGGCGCTCGGCGCCGTACCTGCCATCCGTCAGCCAGGATGCCTGTTTGTGCAACTTTGAACTTTTTTTTTTTTTTTTTTTTTTTCAAAACCAAACTCATTTATGCTCCGTCGTTTTTAAAGTTGGGATCTTGCGTAGCATCTAATTCAGGCGTCATGCGTCAGACGATCGATCTAAGGAAGTAGTTTCAGTTTGCATATAACATACGGCGAATCCTGTTCCGCAGAAGGGAAAGAAGCAAATATTGAGTTTATAGATAAAATACAAGGCAATCAGATTTCAGAAAAAAAAAACTGGAAGAAGATCCAGATTTGAATTAAGATTAAA
>VCAZ01000017.1:4344071-4419071 GCA_005784505.1 Bagarius yarrelli
GTTTCCATTTTCTCCTTTGTTATTTGTGGATTTGGCTCCACCCTCATAAAGAGGGAGTGGTCTTTGTGCTCTTCAGGTGATGGGGGTGTGGCTTATGTAAATATCAATTCTAGTTCTAATAATAGTTCTCTCTCTCGCTATCTTTTCTCTCTCTTCCTCCCTTTTTTCTCCTTCTCTCTCTATATATCTTTTCTCTCTCTTCCTCCCTTTTTTCTCCTTCTCTCTCTATATATCTTTTCTCTTCTTCTGTCTCTTTCTCCTTTCTTTTTCTCTCGCTTTCTCTGTCTCTCTTTCCCCTTTTTCTCTCTCTCTCTGTATGTTTTCTCTCTCTCTCTCTCTCTTCTCTCTCTCTCTCTCTCTCTCTCTCTCTCTATGTATGTTCTCTCGCATCTCTCTCCTCTCTTTCTCTCTCTCTCTCTCTCTCTCTCTTCCTCATCTTCTCTCTCTCTCTCCTCTCTCTCTCTCTCTCTGCTCTCCTTTGCTTCCCTCTTTCTCTCTCTCTGCCCCCTTATCCTCTTTCTCTCTCTCTCTTCTCTCTCTCCTCTCTTCTCTCTCTCTCTCTTCCTCTCTTCTCTATCTCTCTCGCATCTTGCATCTCTCGCTCTTTCTCTCTCTCTCTCTCTCTCTCTCTCTCTCTCTCTCTCTGGGCCCAACTGTAACAACAGCGCTTCATAAACATTGGTGCATTCCAGACTGCTGATCTCAGAGAAACGAGTCCACCACAGAGATACAAATATTTACCCTCTGTGTGTGTGTGTGTGTGTGTGTGTGTGTGTAGACAGAGATAGAAAGAAAAAGCGAATGGTGGGTTCTGATAACTTTCCTCACTGTATAAGTCACTCATGGAAACGTGTCTTCATCCTGAGAAGACAAACCCTGATGAGTAATTTAATGAAACTGTCCAACACACACACACTCACACACACACACGTTACAGTGAGAAGTGTGGAGTGTGTGGACACCGTGTGCTGTATGAACTCAATCCTGACTCACACCGGGTCACACTGACACGAGTGAACAGCGTTTAACCTTTGAACTCTGTGAGGGTGATAAAGACCTGCTGCGCTTTAGAACATTAATAACAGCAGAGACGTTTCTGTCTGTAACACCAATAAACGCCAGAGTCTCTGAAGAACCTTTAACATCTACAGAGACAAATACAGACTCAATTCCAGACTCAAATACAGACTGAATTCCAGACTCAAATACAGACTGAATTCCAGACTCAATTCCAGACTCAAATACAGACTCAAATACAGACTGAATTACAGACACAAATACAGACTGAATTACAGACACAAATACAGACTGAATTACAGACTCAAATACAGACTGAATTACAGACACAAATACAGACTGAATTACAGACACAAATACAGACTGAATTACAGACTCAATTACAGACTGACTTTTTGAGTAAATTACAGACTCAATTACAGACTGAATTACAGACACAAATACAGACTGAATTACAGATTCAAATACAGACTGAATTACAGATTTAAATACAGACAGAATTACAGACTCAAATACTGGCTTAAATACAGATTCAAATACAGACTGAATTACAGACTTAAATACAGACTCAATTACAGACTCAAATACAGACTGAATTACAGACACAAATACGACTGAATTTTAGAGTAAATTACAGACTCATAACACAGACCTGAATTACAGACACAAATACAGACTGAATTACAGACTCAAATACAGACTGAATTACAGATTTAAATACAGACTGAATTACAGACCTTAAGAGACTCAATACTGCTTAAATACAGATTCAAATACAGACTGAATTACAGACTTAAATACAGACTCAATTACAGACACTGACAACTCTTTTCTATTCCTCTGTCACACGCATCTCTCTCTCTCTCTTTTACATTTACTCGCTTTCTATTTTTTTAACATCTCTCTCTCTCTTTTACAAAGAAAAAAGAAAGAAGGAAAAAGTAACAAAAAAGAAACAAAAGAAGGGGGGAAAGCCAAAAAAAGGAAAAAAGAAGAAAGAATAAAAAAGAGATGAAAGATAAAAGAAAGATGGAAAAAGTAAAGAAAAGAAACAAAAAAAAAAAAAGGGGGGAAATGGCCCAAAAAAGGAAAAAGAAGAAAGAATAAAAAGAGGTGAAAGATAAAAGAAAGATGGAAAAAGAAAAAGGAACAAAAAGAAAGAAGAAAGGAAATGAAGAGAAAAAGAAATTAAGTAAGAAAGAAAGAATAAATGAAAATATGAAAGAAAGAAACGAGCTTCACTTCAGCGCTCTGCTAAAATTACTCTCTCCGATAAAGCAGCGGTTTTGACCTTTTGCTACATTTCACTTCAGAACCTCTCGCTTTTCTGCCCCGTTGTGTGTGTTGCGCGGTTGCTGGCATGTGGGTGCGCGAGAGTGATTTTTGGGGTGACTGGGTGTGATTGAGGGAGACCGGTGTCTGATTGGTCGTTCTGGTCAGCGACTCTGGTTCACGGGTGACTCCCTCTGCCAGTTCGGCCCCAGCCTGTTGGGGTGAAAGGTGAAAAAGATGGAAGAGGGGCGGGTCGTAGGTACGGGTCAGTTCTCCACTCCCAGCTCATAAATCTTATTTTACACCAATCCCAGCCAAGCCAACGGCGCGGCACAGCACACGGTGTTGGCTTTGATGAAGGGTGAGGAGACGTGATCCGTGTGTTCACCTCCAACATGCGCCATTAGAGATTGACCACCATTAAAAATGAGCAGTAATTGAGACTCACGGTATGTGTGTGTGTGTGTGTTACATCTTCTGCTTGAGTGCGTCGTAATTACTCAGATATGTAAAGACAGAACTTACCCTGTATCTCCGCGTGGCTCGAACCTGTGTGTGTTTTAGCATGTGAGCGCTAAGTTTCATGTTTATTCATTTATTTAAAACTAATTTAAAAATCATTTTATTGTTATTTTTTAAATTATCAAAAAGTTTTAACTTTAAAAGAGAAGAGTGTGAGAATGGACCAGGCCATGAGTGTGAGTCTGGACCAGGCCGTGAGTGTGAGACTGGACCAGGCCGTGAGTGTGAGACTGGACCAGGCCGTGACTGTGAGACTGGACCAGGCCGTGAGTGTGAGACTGGACCAGGCCGTGAGTGTGAGACTGGACCAGGCCGTGAGTGTGACTGGACCGGCCATGAGTGGTGTGCTGACCAGTGTGAGACTGGACCAGGCCGTGAGTGTGTGACGACTGACCAGTGTGACTGGACCAGGCCGTGAGTGTGAGACTGGACCAGGCCGTGAGTGTGAGACTGGACCAGGCCGTGAGTGTGAGACTGGACCAGGCCGTGAGTGTGAGACTGGACCAGGCCGTGAGTGTGAGACTGGCTGGACCAGCCGTGAGTGTGAGCCAGGCCGTGAGACCGGCCGGAGTGTGAAGAAAGGCCGTGAGATGAAAAAGAAAAAGAAATTAAAAAAGTAAAGAGAAGGAAAGAAAGAAAAAACTAGAAATACAATTAGAAATAAAATAATGAAAAAGAAAGTAGAAAAATAGAGAAAAAAGGACAAAAACAAAAGAAAGATAGAAAGAGAGAAAAAGAAAAAAAAAGCATTTATAATTTTTTTCATGTAAAAGCTTAAAGATTTTTCTGCAATGTTTATAAAGAAATAAAAGAGAAATTTCTTTATGAACCACCGTGAGGTTAATTACATTAGAAGGTTGAGTCTTTACCAGCCTCACTCTGTTTTCTCTCTTTCCTTCTATCGCCACTCCAACTATGTTTTTTCTTTACAATAAACACCATGATGTTAAAATCATTTTTCTTTTACATCCGAGTTAAAAGAGCTGCTGTCTGCTTTAAAGTCCCTGTATGCGCCTTTACTGTCAAAACAATGATGCACACCTCTCGACCAATCAGATTCCAGCATTCTTCCACAAAATCTTACATTAAGAGTGATTTATCATGTCCCTTTTGCCGGTTCCAATCACGTTCGGTTTTATTTATCTGCCAAAGTCTGTACGTGTGGTCTCATTCCTGCACCATTTTGTGATCAGTATCTGCCCTTTGTCAGAACTAAGAGGTAGAAAAAAAAAAAAGAAAAAAAAAAAAAGTAGGCGGGGCCTGTTTGATTGACAGGAGATTTGACAGATCCTGCCTGAGCCGAGGTGAATTCGTTTGAACTCTCGATAAACAACTCGGCCGTAATGAACTCCACATGCCTCGGTGTGTGTGTGTGTGTATGTATGCGTGTGGATGTGAGTAAGCGTGCCCGCCCGTGTGGTACCGGTGTGTATAGGAAAATGTCAGGCTGATCAAACCGCTCATCTCCACTGGGCCGCCGGCGTATGAAAGTGATACCCTGTCAGATTTACTGTAGGATAAATATTTGAATCAGCACCGCACCGCCATTATAATCACACGGCACTCGCTCAGAGTCGCGCCGACTTCTTTCGGATCTTCCCACAGTCGCCTTTCGAACCAGACGTTTATTTATCAGAGCTCGGCCCACCTGCAAACCACAAGCTAACAGTGAAAGGTCTACCAGATTTTAGTTTTTTACCACCTTGAACCTTGATCGCTACCTGATTCGTCTCATCAGCCAAATCTTTAAACGGTTTCCGAGTGGAATCAGGTGTGGACACGAGACTAGCTCATGATTGCAAGAATACACACACACACACACACACACACACACACACACACACACAAACAAACATACATGCCAACTGGTATTGGAGGTTGGAGTTGGAGTAAATTTGTCACAATTTAGTTTGAGAATAATTTGGAACAAAAAAGTAAACTAACTATACCGAGTTGTAGCTCAGGGTTTGGACGATCCAGTTCTAACCACAGTCTTTATCTGCCATCTACTGCTCAGGTCTGACGGTGTGAGTGCTTAAAAAGTTGCACATAATCAACTTCATTCCGCTTCTTGACAATCCGGAGTGAAAAAAGAAAAATAGTTTATTTGTGTATCTTATAGAAAGTAGAGTGAAAATATTATTTTTGGCACTAATGGCGTTCCATAAGCATCGTTTTCATATTACATTTTCATATTCATATTAATTTCATATTAAAATGATCAGTTTGCATTTTATTTATCAAAAATTAAGATTTGAACCCCAGCACCGTCATGCTGCCACTGTTGGGCCCTTAAGCAAGGCCCTTAAAACCTTTAGGTGCTGTAACATGGGTCGCTTTAAACTGTGTAATCTAAATTACTAAACTAAAATTTTGCCATGCTGTAATGAATATGTGACAAAAATTTGCAATAAACTTTAAAAATATATGTGAAATCTTTATTTCAAATCTCTTGTCTGGGAAGGAAACTATGAAAAAATTAAGAATAAAAAAACTATTAAATTAAAACAACTTCACAAGTGTGTGTTAAAACAAATAAATAATGTTTTAGTTGACGTTTGATGGACTGATTAAAGGTACAATAGGCGATTTTCTTCAGAAACATTTTTTGTCCTGCCGGTTGAAAGTCTCTTCACATCCCGATAGTAATCATTAAATTTAGTAGTTTAAATGTATTTATATATTTTGTGGAAGGCGTAGGACCTAGAAATGTTCGTCCAATCAAAATGTTCGGTCTGAAAATTACGATAGGTTTACCTACCTGCCTGTCAACATATAAAAAAAACTGAATTAATCTCAGTGTTGTGTTTCTACAGGAGTCAAAGGGTCTAAAAGATGATGTCATGGCTACGCTATTTCTATTGGACAGGTTGGAATTGGGTGGGTTTTGATAGGTGAATGACACATGATGTAATAACGTTGGCCCTGGTCATCTAGACTGTATGTGTTCATGCGTCCAGAAGACGTGGATTTGGGCGAAGGGTGGGGCGTATAGTTTCAGTGCTATCAGGCGACAGTTTTTCCAGATGTCCTACTAAAACTGGTTCTTAAAGGTTACTACTTTTACAAATAAAGGATAGTAAAAGTATATTCCGACTAGTAGAACATAACAAGTACTAACGGTATTTACAACTGGTACAACTGACCTCGAGTTTACTTCCTGAAACGACCTTTAAGTACCTTTCTTTGGGGTTTTTTTTTTGGTAAGGGGTAGCCGGGTTAGGCTAATTGCGAGATGGTAACATTAAGATAATAAGATAAGCATGAATCCCTTATTCAAGGTGACTTCCTTTTATTTTAAGGGCCACGCTCGAGGGCCAGGGAGTGGCATCTCAGTAATCCCGGGGGTGATCCACATTTCAGACACCTTAACATCCGAGCTACCATTTTTACCACTTGTTGTATGTCATGTAGTTCCATTTTCCACTAGAGCGGCGATATCAGAGTAATAAACTGTGTCTGTGAGACCATAAAGAAACCGTCATGAGAGAGAAAGAGAGAGAGAGAGAGAGCGAGAGAGAGAGAGCGGCGGTGTCACACTTCTTTAATCAATCGTCACTAACAGAGCGCGTGACAGCATCAGAGCGACTGGAGATTGATGCTGTCTTTGGCGCGGGAGTGAGGTAGCGAAACACTACCTGTTAGAAAACCATTATGACAGATGAGCGGTGGGGGAGCTGCGGTCTTAGCCTGCTGCTTGTGGCTCATAGCGTATGGTACAGTGTGCACACACACACACACACACACACACACACACACTGTATTATCTATTTCCTGTTACATTACTGTAATATTACTGTACAGCACTTAATACTCACATTTAGAATCTCATGTCCTACTTTAAGCGCTGGACTCAATTTATCTTTACTTTTCTTTTCTTTTTCAATTCTCATTTTTTTTTCTTTCTATCTGTCTCTTTCTTTCTTTCAAATTTTCTCTCTCTGTCTCTCTCTCTCTCTCTCTCTCTCTGTCTCTCTTTCTTACTGTCTTCTACTTTTCTAATTTCCACGCTCTTTGTCTCTTTCGTTCTTTCTCTTTTTCTTTTCCTTTCTCTCTCTCTCTCTTTCTCTTTTTCTTTCACTTTTTCTCTCTGTCTTTCCTCTCTCTCCTTACTTTCTTTCAGTCTTTCTTTCTCTTTTTCTCTCTGTGTCTCTCTTTTTCTGTCTTTTTTTCCTTCTCTCAGATTCAGAAGTGCTTTATTGGCATGAATGTAAATAAATTACACTGTTGCTAAAGCAGATAAAGAACAATAATCTCTCTCTCTCTCTCTCTCCATCTCTCTCTCTCTCTCTCTCTCTCTCTCTCTCTCTCTGTCTTACTCTCTGTCTCTCCTTCTCTCCTACGTTCCCTCTCTCTTTCTTTTATCTTTTTTTCCTTTCTCTGTTTCTCTGTCTCTTTTGCTCCCTCTCTCTCTGTCTTGCTCTCTGTCTCTCCTTCTCTCTTACTTTCTCTCCCTCTTTCTTTTTTCTTTTTTTCTTTTTTTCTTTCTCTCTCTCTCTCTCTCTCTCTCTCTCTCTCTCTCTCTCTCTGCCCTTACCTAACTTGCCGATGGCGTGTGTTTAATCATTTATGCTCCGTTTGTTCACTGAAGATGGGAGTTTAAGCAGAAGAGATTTATTGGACATTATTTATTGGACATTAGACTACAGACGCCTTCTGGACCTTTTAATGTCTTTTAATGTAAATTTGATGCATTTCTGTTTCAGCTTTAATAAAATATTTAATGATGAAGGTGATGTAGCGCCGTCGCGTCGTGGCGTAGCTTCATGGCCACAGGTTCGAGATTTTAATGTCCTATTGGTGCTGATACGGGATCAGTGTGTGGATGATGTAACGTTTCAGGAAGCTTAGCGCTGTTTAGTCTCACCTGAGGTTGGAGTCGGGGTTCATCCTTCCTCGTCTGTGAGCACATGGTTCATGCATTAATCAGCAGGTGTGTGTGTGTGTGTGTGTGTGTTTTAGGTTGTCGGTGCTGCCCGTCGATGCTAAACCGATATGAAACGGTGCCACTTTATGTCACAATTTTTTATATTCAAGCGAAATCAGAAAAACAAAAGCCATCTGTAGATCGTCTGTCTCATCACACACACACACACACACACACACACACACACTTTTCAATAAGTAATACTTTTGTAGCATGTTACAGTATTGACTTTCCTAATGAAATGTACTCACTCATTCATTTTCACTCATTCATTCATTTATTTATCCACTTCTTTCTCTCTCTCTCTCTCTCACACACACACACACACACACTCATGCTCACATATTCACCCACTCAATCGATTATCCCCTTATTTTTTTATTTACTCGCACTCATCAAGTCTAACTAAATATCACGATGTCACATAATCCCTCATTCATTCACTTCCTCTGTACATCAGCGCATAGATTCATTCACTCAGTCATTATTTCACTTCCTTTCATTCACTTGCTTATTCATTCCTTCTATTAGATATTTATTTACTTGAATATTTACTCACTCACACACACACACACACACACACACCCTCGGTGTACAATATACTCTATCTCACTTACTCATTCACTTATACACTCACTTATTCACTCACGCATGTACTCACACACATACTCATTCACTTATACACTCAAAACGTACTCACTCGTTCATTTACACATACACACACACACACGTACTCATACACTTACACACTCACTCACTCACTTATTCACTCACTTATGTATGCACACACATACTCATTCACTTATACACTCAAAATGTACTCACTCGTTCATTTACACACACACATACTTATACACTCACATATTTACACACTCACTCACTCACTTATACCCTTACTGTCACTCACTCACTCACTCATTCACTTATTTATGCAATTACTTATTTACACACTCACTCATAAACTCACTCATTCACTTGCTTATACACTCCATCAATTACACATTCATTCAAACACCCTGTCACTTATTCACTCATTCACTCCTTCACTCGCTTATACGCCCACCTGCTTACTCCTGTACTCATTTACACACTCACTCATACACTTATTGTCACTCACTCACTCATTTACACACTCACACGTACTTATACACTCACCCATACACTCACTGTCACTCATTCACTCACTTATACACTCACTTATTTACACACTCACTCATAAACTCACTGTCACTTACTCACTCACTCGCTTATTCACTCACTTATACACTCACTTCTTTACACACTCACTCATAAACTCACTCATTCACTTGCTTATACACTCCCTCAATTACACACTCACTTATACACCCTGTCACTCATTCACTCACTCACTCACTTTGTGTTTATTTTAATTTGTCTACCAAACTATTAGTTTCCGCTCATTTGTGTATCAGGAGGACCCTCGAGCATGTGTGTGTGTGTGTCTGTGTGTGTGTGCGTTTCCACTATTTCTGTTCACATGTTAATAATTCATCTGAAGATGAGCTCTCATGAGATGTGGATCTCCACATGTTAGCGCCGAACTACCGCCGAACAGCAGCGCAGGTTTAAAAGCGCGTCGCCGTGTTTGACTTACTGTCGCCGTGCTGACATCATCACATCGCTCGGGGAACCGCGTCCTCCTTTCATCTGTTCTAATGGACGTTCTGCTGCATACCTGCCGTCACGCGTTACACTTTCAGCCAGATACATTCAGGCCATCATAAATAGAAGATTAGACAGAGAGACATGTTTCCACCCTCCCCAAGGCCGCCCGCCTGTTTTAATGAAACCATTTTCAGCCTGCAGAGAGAGAGAGAAATGGAGAGACAGAGAGAGAGAGAGAGAGAGAGAAAGAGAAAGACAGACAAAGAGAATGAAGGAGATATAGAGAGGGATAGAAAGAGAGAGAGAGAGAGAGAAAGACAGAAGGAGCGAATGAGGGAGCTATAGAGAGGGATAGAAAGAGAGAGATAAAAAGAGAAAGAGAGAGAGAGAGGAATAGAGAAAGAGATAGAGATTGATGGAGCGAGAGAGAGAGAGAGAGAGAGAGTAAGAAAGAAAGAGAAAGACAGAAAGAGAGAATGGGGGAGATATAGAGAGCGATAGAAAGACAGAGAAAGAGAGGGATGAGAGAAAGGGAGTGAGTGAGTGAGTGACAGAGAGAGAGAGAAACGGAGAGACCAAGAGAGAGAGAGAGAAAAAGAGTGAGAGAGAGAGTAAGAAAGAAAGAGAAATACAGAAAGAGAGAATGAGGGAGATATAGAGAGCGATAGAAAGAGAGAGAGATAAAAAGAGAACGAGAGGGATGGAAAGAGAGGGATAGAGAGAAAGGGATGGAGAGAGTGAGTGAGTGAGTGAGTGAGTGAGAGACAGAGAGAGAAAGAAAGAGAGGATAGAGCGAGAGAGAGAGAGCGTGAAAGAGAGAGTGGATAGGGGATATAGAGACAACAGAGAGAAGAGAGAGAGAGAGAGAGAGAGACAGATAGAGAGTTAGGGATAGCGAGGGATAAAGAGAGAGAGAGAGAGAGAGAGAGACAGATAGAGAGGTATGGGGATAGAGAGGGATAAAGAGAGAGAGAGAGAGAGAGAGAGAGAGAGAGAGAGAGTATGGGGATAGAGAGGGATAAAGAGAGAGAGAGAGAGAGAGAGAGACAGATAAGAGTATGGGATAGAGAGGGATAAAGAGAGAGAGAGAGACAGATAGAGAGACAGATAGAGAGGTATGGGATGAGAGTATAAAGAAGGAGATAGAGAGACAGATAGAATATAAGAGATAAGAGAGAGAGAGACAGATAGATAGACAGATATAGATTTATGGGGATAGAGAGGGATAAAGAGAGAGAGAGAGAGAGAGAGAGATAGAGAGGTATGGGGATAGAGAGGGATAAAGAGAGAGAGAGAGAGAGAGACAGATAGAGAGGTATGGGGATAGAGAGGGATAAAGAGAGAGAGAGAGAGGGGGATTCTGTGTAGATTTACTGCCTGCATTAGTGCTTCTCTCTTAGGAAACATGTGTCATTGTAACTCAATAAAAAACTCAAACTCGTCTTCTCGACTGTCCTAAAAGACATAAAGAGACCGGCAGATTCAATACAGAGCGACTGCGACTCAATACAGAGACGAGGACAATGTCCCACACCGACCCTGTTTCATTCTCCTGTCCCACACTAACAGTTATCACCTCACATCCCACAACATAGATCACATCCCACAGACCACATCCCAAAACACAGACCACATCCTGAAACATAAATCACATCCCACAGATGACATCTCAAAACATAGATCACATCTCTTAGGACAGATCACCTCCCACAACATAAATAACATCACTCAAGGCAGATCACATCCCAAAACACAGATCACATCGCTTAACACAGATCACATCCCACAACATAGATCACGTCCCACAGACCACATCCCACAACATAGATCACATTCCACCAATCACTTCCCAAAGATCACTCTCTTTGTTCTCCTCCTGTCTTTCCAGTTCTCTTTCTGTCTTATTATTTTTTTCTTTTCCTGTCCTTTCTCTCTCTTTGCGTGTCTTTCTTTTCATCCCCCTGTCTGCCTCCCATTTCCTCTTCTTATGTGTCTCTCTGTTCCTTTGTGCATCTCTCTGTCTCACTGCCCATTCTGTAAGTGTCTCTCCTCGTTTCTCTCTGTTTTTTCTGTAAAAATTAACCAAATTTAGAAAACACACACACACACACACACATTTACATGGTCACACATACAGCACTAACAAACAAGCTAATTAGAATATAAAAATAAAAACACTGCAATGATGCAAATGGCTGCTGTTTGCCTTTACACACACACACACACACACACACACACACGTTTAATCGAACACACAGAGCGAATTGACTTGTCACGTCTCCAATGAGCTCCAACGGGCCGTGTGAGCTGGTCATGTGACCGCTTGCCCTCAGGTACATCGGACAGCGAGCTCTGGGTTGAGGCCAAGCGCAGCATCTGTCCATCCTGATTGACCAATAAAAACACACCATTCTCATAAACAACAATATTCAGACAAATGGAGTGCAATGAAGGACACATTCATATCCAAAATCTCTCAAACACACACACACACACACACACACACGACGAAGGTCACCGAGAGTCCCTTCGGCTCAGCCGACTGCGATAATTGTCTCTTGACAACTTTACTGTGAGAATCCTGAACACGATGTGAGGAAACATGTGTGTGTGTGTGTGTGTGTGTGTGTGTGTGTGTGTGTGTGTGTGTGTGATGGGAAAGTTTTAAATAAATGATTCAAACACAAGAGGAAGGTAATGCCACTTACAGTATACTTCTCAAACTCCGGGGACATCCGAGGACCTGTCCCTTCCCCTGCACTTACTCACACACACACTCAAATACATCACATACACTAATGATCTCGGGCTCTGATCCACTAGCGGTCATAGGTGTGTGTGTGTGTGTGTGTGTGTGTGTGTGGGTGGACGGAGGTCTCGTGAGTGCCACACTGGCCTAATGCGAATTTAATGACCTGAAGCTGCTGAATAAATGACAGAGACGCCGGCTGAAGGTGACAGTCGCTCGGCTTCAGGGACTCGCTTCTCCTCATGCTTTATTAAAGCCACGGGAGCGAAAACCACATGTTCACACCCTCACATAGACTTAGGATAGGAGGACATATGAGACTGAGATATGTTCCAGGACATGGCACATGTCTCTGATCTTCAAAATGACTTACTTTTCTCTTACCTTCTATTTATCTGGGCAGTTGAGAATTAAGGGCCTTGCTTAGGGGCCCATGAGCTTGGTGGGGTCAGAAAATGAACCCCTGACCTGAGTATACTTTGCGTAGACTGATTAAGTTTCTTCATCTTTTTGTAGATGCCATCCTTACAAATTTTTCGGCAAGAAATGTGCAATGGAATAAGAAATGTTTTCGGCATGCGAACAAACCGAACCGAAACAAACGGTAGCTGAGTTGCGCGTCTGTCCGCTAGCCGTTTGCGTCAGTGGAAAGCCAAGCAAAACCAACCGAAGTGAGTTTCAGTCAGCAAAAGCCGGTTCAAAAGAGTCGATCCACGATACCGACGTCGCATTCCGGATGCAACCAAAACCTACGTGATGTCTTTCCGCGTTTTTCTTGTTGACAGATAGGTGGCGTGGGTCTATTTATTTTCCATCGTTAACATTTCTTTGTTTTTATAATGCAAGAATATGATTCTATAGTGTTGAAAATGGGTCATATTTTTGGGCGGTTGGAACGGTTTAGCTATCTGCATTTACGTTATTTTTTACGGTAAAATTCGTATCGCAATAAAACGCACCTCCAAAACGGATTAAATTTGCATGCTGATGTTTCACTGCAACGTTTTGGGCCCAGTTTCATTCGTACTTCCGTTCCTAATTGATAAAAGTACTAAATTTTACGTGGAAGTTCTTTCCCTCTGACATTTCCTTCCATCTTTACGAAAAAAAAAAAAAAAACACACCCCCGTCTCCTACTTGATCTAAGACGCGAATCCATTGTAATGTCCAGCGAAAGCTTGCGTTCATATAGTGATACAGGAAGAATCACCCTGCCATAATGCTCTTCCTCTTTAGCTCCGAATTAATGCTTAACTCAATTAGGATTTGGGCCATTAGAGAACATTAGCGGCGCGAGAGAGCGATAGCTGCTCGATGCTCTCTCGGAAAAGTCCCGTCCTGATTTACGCTCTCCAGACTCGCCGATCCGTCTCAGTATTTGCGGGACAGAAAGAGAGAGAGAGTGAGAGAACGAGCGCAAGATGGTAAACGTTGCGACGTCGCACTGTAATTGAGACGCTCGAGCACTTAGTGGCAGGTTTCGATGTTTTCGTCCGGCTTCCCAGATTCATAATTATCCAGTAATTTATTTATAGATGATGAAATAAATGACGGGAGTTCATCATTGGTCCCTCAGTATATTCAAATGCAGAACATGTTACCGTCTGAGGGCAATTAGGCACTTTGGTAATGAGGCCAATCCAGAATTATTGCTCCTTTTGGAACAATGTATATACGTTAGCTTTGTCAGACGATGCACTCACACACACACACACACACACACACATCACATAATGCATTTGAAGTGTACAGCTAAATCTTACTCCAGACGTTAAAGCTTCTCAAACATCTCTCCGTCTTTCCATTGTTTTTTTTTTCTTTTTTTCGGCAGGTTTATTAATCGACCTGTCAATCAAATTGACCCGATATGATCAGATGTTCAACATAACTTTAAAGACGCTCAGTTTAATGCTGTGTTCATGATAAACAGAGTATTTTGAAGAAATGATAAAAGACTTGCGAGTATTAATTGAGTTGGAATCGGTTTCTAGTTGTACGTGTCATTTACAGAAATATTCGCTAAAAATAATTACAATTGAAATTATTTGATATGTATTTATACAACAAGATCCCTGACGTTACCCAGGGTAGAATAAGTCCCCCTTGCTGTTCGTAAGAGGTGACAAGTGGGGCAAATAGTTTAAGTAATGTAAAGTAATATAAAGTTAATTAACATAAAGTGAATATAATCTAAGCAGTTAAGGGGTTAGGGGCCTTGCTCAGGGGCCCAAAAGCTTAGTGGGTCCTGGAATTGAAAACGTAACCTTCCAATCAGCAGTCCAACAGACGCTGTTTTCCAAAGTGTCTTACTTTTATCTTACCTTCTATCCATCCTAAGAGGTTAAGGGCCTTGATTAGGGGCCCAGCAGGTCGGTGAGGACAGGAATCGAACCCATGACCTGGTAAATATACTTGCCTTTATCCAGAGCAACTTACTTTTCTATCCCCATCTGAGAAGTTGAGGGTTAAGGGTTTTACTCAGGGGCCCAGCAGGTTGGCCAGGTCAGGAATTGAACCCACAACCTTCCGATCAACAGTCCAACTCTTTACCCGCTAAGCTACTTTCCTTTTCCTCCTTTCGCCTACTTTGTGTGCTTGTACCAGTATAAACAGCGGGAATTGATAAAGCGCCCTGTGGCTAAAGGGTGACCCCGGCGTTCGACACTTACAATAATTTGTCAATAACCGACGCTTATGGCTCCATTTAGTGACCGACGGCCATCAGACACATGGCACAGGATGCATCAGGGTGGTGTCCTCGCCAGGCCTTCATCCAGCTGACTCCATCTTTCAGCCATCAGTGTGCCCTCCTTATGCCCTCCGGATGAACACCTGCCTGGCAGTACCACCCTGTCCTCCTATCTGTCGCCTGTCTAATGTTGATTAGCTCTCAGCAGTACAGCAGGAGAGGCCATTTCACCCTTCTCACGCCATTAACGCCTCGCTAATGCCCCTTCCTACTGCTACAACCCACCCAGGCCTGATGACTGTGTGTGTGTGTGTGTGTGTGTGTGTGTGTGTGTGTGTGTGTGTTTGTGTGTATGAACATATACGGGATGTTGTTAAAGGTGGAGGTCTCATGCAGAGTGTTTTAGCACTCGTGTGTACAAGAATCATGAATCAATTGACCTCCTTCTCCAGCTCTGTCGGATTCTTAATTCTGATTGGCCGAGAGAAGATTCTTCTTCTTTAGAACAGCAGTGTGTAGAACTCTGTGTGTAGATTTATTTCAAGGCAAATTTTATTAATGAGCTTTTTTTCTGATTGATTTTATTTCTGTATCTATTTAAAGTGGGTTTTAGAAAAGGTAGTCAAAGCCTCACTATTAAAAATAAATAAATAAATTATAAAGTAATTAAGAGTTTTAGTGCCTCTTTATTCTTTCTCTTGAGAAAAACAGATACATGGCAGCCAATCAGCATTCGCCGATTTACATACAGCTACCAATTTATTCTTGTAATTTGGATATTCTTCTCAAAGTATTTCAGACTTTATTCTTGTAATTTCGACTTTATTCTTGTAATTTCGACTTCATTGTTGTAATTTTGACTTGATTCTTGTAATTTTGACTTCATTCTTGTAATTTCTACTTTATTCTTGTAACTTTGACTTCATTCTTGTAATTTTGACTTGAATCTCGTAATTTAGTGGCACTAAAACTATCGTAGAGGGATACTGAGAGAGACAGACAGACAGAGAGGCAGGCAGAAAGAGAAAGACAGAGACAGAGAGAAAGACAGAGACAGAGAGAGAGATGGGGAAAGAGAGAGAGCGGGCGAAAGTGAAAGCGAAAGAGAGGAAAAGAAAGGGAGAGCAAGAAAGAGAGAAAAAGAAAGAGAGAGAGAGAGAGAGACAGAGAAAGGGAGAGAAAAAGAACGAGAGAGAGAGAAAGAAAAAAAAGGAGAGAGAGAGAGAGACAGCGAGGAAGAAAAGGAGAGAGAGAGACAGAAAAAAAGAATAAGAGAGAGAGAGAGAGAGAGAGAAAGAGAGAGAGACAGAGAGAACAACCCAGATCTGTTTTTGCATAATTATATAATTAACCAGCTCTGTTTATTTAATGTGCTCTGAATACATTAGGTTAACTAGTTGGGCATAATTATTACTAATTAATTACATCATAAATAATAATTACTTGGCACGGGGCTTGGTGTGGGTGTACACATGTAAATAAACGTTATCAATTACCTTTTTGCTAATTAAGTTTTCAGAGCCGCGTCGTTGCCGTAGCTGTTGTTGTTACCGTACGACGACGGAGCATTAATAATAAAGAAAGAGCAGCGATCAGTAGCGCCGATGATCGGCACATTATAGAAGACAATATTAAGAGTAATCACAGGCGTGGGTTTAACCTTTAAGTCAGCCGGTGGGAATTGTTAATAAGTGGTAGCTGGAGTGAGAAAAATACGCCCGCGTCGTCGTCGTCGTTAACCTTGTCAGGAAGAACGGAATCTGGCGCGAAATCGGAAGTCGAGAGAAAATTCCAGAAGTCAAGGACGAACTCGAAACGAGTGCTGATGCTTTAATGAGACTCCACAGTCTTTCCTGGACGTTGGACGTTTTCTCGGATTTTTAAACGCAAAACAGCGGAGTGATGAATTCGTTCACGTATCCGCCCGTCCAAATGAAATATGAGAGCAAATAATAATCAACAATTAGTACTGCCATATGCTCACAATGTCCTGCCAAGCGCTCGGGTACGAGGACACTGAGTTTTTCTTTTTTCTTTTTTCGACATAAGACCCCAATTTAAAATTTAGGTTAAAATTTATAGAATTCCTCGATAATCCGATTTTTTTTTTCTTTCCTGGATGTCGGGGTTGTTTTTTGTGATCTGATCGTTAGACAGCGCTGATATGTGGCTCAGGCTTCGTTGTAGGAACTGACTGATTGCAGCGAGTCACATCTGTTGGCTCGACTCTTTAATTGGAGCTCCCGGACGTCTCTTTGTTCAGTAACGGCGCCAAATTTTTCCGCAAAACCAGCCAAAGTTATAAAAATGATGGCTTTTCATTGTCCGTTTTGCTAGTCTGATTATCTGATACCGTTTGGTAGCTACAAATTTATCATCGTGTCTAATATGTTAATCTGTGTAAAAAAACAAAAAACCAGAAATACCAAAATGTATTCCAGTTTCTTAGGAACATACTTTCATCATTTTATTCATCGATCTATCCGTCCATTCCATCCATCCATCCATCCATCCATCCATTTATCCATTTATTCATTCATTCATCCATCCTTCTATCCATCTAATCCATTTATCCATCGATCCATTCATTTAATAAATCCATCCATATATCTACCCATCCATTTCATCTATCCATCCATCCTTTTCTACTTACCTATCCAGCCATTTAATCTCACCATCCATATATCCATCCATCTATCTAACTATCCATCCATTAATTTCATTCATCTATCCATCCTTCCATATATACCCATTTATCTATCTATTTCATCCATCCATTCATCTATCCAACCATCCTCTTCTTTCCAACCATCTACCTAGTTATCCATTTAATCTCCTTATTTGTCTATCCATCCATTCACCCATCTCTCTGTCCATCCATTCATTAATCCAATCATTCATCTTTCCGTCCATCTATTTATCCATTCATCCATCTATCTATGAAGGATACTTGCAAGTCTGCCAATAAATCATCAAATAAAATTATTGTAATTAATCTAAAACAGAAAAAAAAAATGGACCGGCAGTCTGTCTATCTATCTATCTATCAGACGGACGGACGGACGAATAAGCAGCCCAGAGGATGGCTGTCCTTGTTTAATTTTCTCTAGGACAATAAATTAAAATTGACAAGACAGACAGACAGACAGACAGATTCTTTTCCTCTAATAGCACAGCCATATAAAGACATTGTTGTGTTGTTTATGTGTCCTCATTGGCAGACAGTGTAGCATTGTACAACATGTGTGTATGTGTATATGTGTGTGTGTGTGTGTGGAACTCCGCGAGTGCCCTTCAAACGTTCTGTGTGAACGCAGTCATTGAGAGACGGTCCCTGAAGTGGCCTGGACGCCAACTCTCCAGCAGTCACAGCATTAAGAGATTGGGTTCCTGAAATGCCGACAAAATGCCTCTTGGACATTTGCGCTGAAGGTAAACAAAACCGCTGGCAGACGAGCCAATCCCCCTGCCCACGGCGCTGTCTTCATCAGGACAATGCCAGACAGACAGACAGGGAGAGAGAGTGAGGGAGAGAGGGACAGAGAGAGTCTGAAAGCTTTGATCCACTTTGGAAATCTGGCTTCTTAGAAGGAGTTTTACTTAAGTGTGTCTTTGTTGTTTGCTTCCTCTTCCTCTCTCCCTCTCTCTCTCTCTCTCTCTCTCTCTCTCTTTCTCTCTCTCTCTTTCAGAAACCCCCTGCTCGATATTACATCAGAAAAATTGTTGGCACCGCACGGTCCAACTTGGCTAATTCATTAAGCGCTCAGTGAATCCATGAGTATTTACTCAGCTCTACATTTATTCAGACAGACAGACAGACAGACAGACAGACAGACTAAAACGGCCTTCAGACGGAATATTTAGATGAGTTGCTGCTTTGTCAGTTGTATATGTTTTCACCCTATACCCCCCCATATACCCCCTCATAAACCCCACCCCCCCATCTAAACAACCACACACTCCAACATTTCTGCTGGTTGCAAACTAAAGAAAGATAAGATAAAGATAGAATAAGATAAACCTTTATCCACCCCACATTGGGGAAATTTCTTATCTATCTATCTTTGTCTGTCTGTCTGTATGTCTATCTATTTACCCTATCTATCTATCTATCTATCTATCTATCTATCTATCTATCTATCTATCTATCTATCTATCTATGTACTCTATCCGCCTTTCTCTCTGTCTGCCTGTCTGTCTATCTATCTATCTATCTGTCTATCTATCTGCCTGTCTGTCTACCTGTCTGTCTGTCTATCTACCTG
Organism: Bagarius yarrelli; assembly: GCA_005784505.1. Lineage (NCBI taxonomy): Eukaryota > Metazoa > Chordata > Actinopteri > Siluriformes > Sisoridae > Bagarius > Bagarius yarrelli. The sequence goes on from VCAZ01000017.1 coordinate 4,363,139, forward strand.
TCTGTCTGTCTATCTACCTGTCTGTCGTTTTACTGTCTGTCTGATACAAAAGCGAAACGTCAGTTAGATCAGATTTTAAGGAAAAGACATTGATTTAATTGAACGGCCCAACATATCCGGATCATTTAAAATGAATAAATCTCTTGAGTTCTTCCACTTCCTGCTCTGAGCTAATGGCTAATAAATCTATGCTAACATTTCTGTCTACATCAATATGAGGAAACATAAACCAACCAGTTTCTGTCTGTCGTGTGTCCACCATACGAGTTCGCTCACTTCTTATGACTTTAATAGCATAGTGATGTCACTAAAATAATTTAGCTCAGCACAGCCAATCAGATTCCTCCAAATTCTCCTGTAAGATGAAACGGGGTTACTTATCTAAAATACTAATCACAGGAATTAACCAAGCGGCCGCGAGTCGTTTAGACAGTACGAGCGCTCGGCTCTGCGGGACAAGTCCCCTTTATTTAATGTCCCCTTTCACTTTAAGGGGCACACGAACAATTATCATTAACTTCCTATACAGTGGGGATCAATCTCTCTCTCTCTCTGTCTCTCTCTCTGTCTTTCTCTGTCTTTCTTTTCTCTTTCTCTCTCTGTCTCTCTGTATCTCTCCGTCTCTCTCTCTCTTTTTCTAGCTCTATTTTTATTCTCTCGCTCTCTTTCTTTCTCTCTTTCCTTCTGCTTCTCTCTATCTTTATTCTCTCTATTTGTTCTCTCTCTCTAGCTCTCTTTTTTTATTTTATCTCTCTGTCTTTCTCTTACTCTCTTTTTTCTCACTTTCTCTCTCTTTCTCTCTCTCTTTCTCTCTCTCTTTCTCAACTCTGTCTCTCTCTTCTGTCATCTATCTTGTATGTCTGTCTGTCTATCTATTTATCCACCCATCTATCTTGTCTGTCTGTCTATCTATTTATCCACCCATCTATCTTGTCTGTCTGTCTGTCTGTCTATCTATTTATCCACCCATCTATCTTGTCTGTCTGTCTGTCTATACATCCAACAGTTCTAAAAAAAATTCCCTCAGAAAAATCACCAGCAAAAGGAATTAAACACTCTTTCTTTCTCCTCTTTACTTCCTGATCCAGTCCACTGCACTGAACAGAGAGTCAGAGAGAGACGTACCGCAGCGCAATTACAGATCCAACTGTGCAGCAAGTTGGATACCACATACCACCACAAATTTCGAAGCCTTTTTATAGCTCGGAGTGTGGCGGAGTGTGGCGGAGTGTGTGGCGGAGTGTGGCTCGGAGTGTGGCGTTTGTTTGGAAGTGCATTTTGTTTTAGAATGAGAGGAAAACTACCAAGTTTGGGGTTTTTTTCGGGAATCCCACTGCTTATTGGGAACGGTAACAAAATCACTAATAATCATGTGATCGGGATGAGACAGGAAAAAATGTCTGCATTAATGGGCGGGGCCAGGAATCGTAAAAACACTATGATGCCCAATTTTATACACAAATCAACCTTCTTTAAACTCAATTCTTGTTCACTGTGGATAGTTGGATAAATGACGCGCTTCACACCCAGAACAGTTGGTGGCGATAATGTTCCAAGTTGGTATGACAATTTCTATAATATAATCGAAGAAGATGACCTCCTTATGCACTTTGTAGCCACGAAAATTTATAATCAAAATGAAATTAGACAAAAAAGCTAGAGGCTAACTTTTTTTCCGGAATCCCACGGAATTTTCACAGGAATCCGGGAATTTTAGATGGGACGGAATCTTTTTGGTTGGATTTTATTTGAATATTCACTCTCATGTCACCCTTTACCTCAGAGACGAGGCACTTCCTCCCTGCTCGGGGTCACGTACCCAGAGAGAAACGCTGACGGAATACAATTTGTTGTTGGCAAATTGTTTTAACTTTTCCTGTTCATGCTGTAAGAAATAGAAATGGGGAAAAAAAAAAAAAAAAAACGCTGATTAGCATAGAACGTAATGCTAACGTCGCGCGGAAACATCGCGTCTCTTTTGTCAGGCTAAGGAATAAGGATAGAAATCTGCGGCGTGTCATTTCCTGGTTTCTTGCCTTCGATCGATAGGAAGTGCGACCCTGAAAATCAGCAGCACTCATCTCTCTTTCTCTCTCTTACACACACACACACACACACACACATGGGAGGTTAGAGTGGAACAAAAGAGACTGTGTGACATTTAAGGGGAAAAAATGGGCAATTCCACGAGGGGCAAAAGTTTGTATAGAATTTATTGTAGCACATTTTTACATGGAATGTGTTTTTGAATGGCAATTGTAGGAAAAATGTGATAATTATATAGAAATTAAATAGGGTGTGTGTGTGTGTGTGTGTGGGAGAGATAGAGAGACAACAAAACAACATACTGTGTATACTGTGTGTGTGTGTGTGCGTGTGTGTATATACATAATTCACCTCCTTTTCAAACTTTTTCAGCAAAAAAAAAAAAAACCTTTCTAAATTCTCACATCATTGGAAATGTCGCTGATTTGTGTTCGCCCACACACACACTCACACACACACACACACACACACACCACTTTGCTTTCTAATTATCATTTGATTGCTCATTAGACTTTGTGTTTCTGCATGTTTCCATGTCGCAATCAAGCGGTTGTGCATCTGCTTGTGAAAATATTTTTTTTACCCCATATTTTTAAGGATATACCGTGTACACACACACACACATAAACACACATACACATATAAATATACTGTATACACTCCTTCCCCCCATCGTAGGCCACATGATGTGCCTATGAGATCCCTCTCTTTTTTTGGGGTAATGACTGTACACTGAGATTTGAAGGGCCGTTCATGACAATCCCATTTTCTGTGTAATTTCATGCTTGTCTTGTTGAATGAAGATATTGGCTGCCGTGAGGCGTCGGGTCAGAGGCTGGCGCTCCCCTCACTCCCGCTCCCCTTCCGTGTTTCCTTTCACTTGATGAAAAGTAATTCATCATTTACACCCCTGAATTCTGCCACATTTTTTCCCCTCCTCATTCCTTCTCCCTCTCCGGAACTACTTTCTCCGCCGCCCCGGCCGAGTCCCCGCGGTACGGAGGTCTGCTGAAAGAGATAAATCGGTTTAATCCGGAGGCGGACAGGGGTGGGGCTCCGGCTGGGTTGGTTGTAAGGGGTTTTGGGTTCCTGTGGCCCTGAGCTGGCTCTGATGGAGTGTGTCACCTCTCTCACTCCTGATGGAACGTGTCACCCGACTCGTCCATACAGGAATCCCGCAGCGACTCGACTCGACTCGGCTCGGACGACGAAATTGATTTTCTTCTTCTCCTCCGTCGTGTCCTAGTCGAGATGGCTGAAGCTTCCGTTTTGACGGAGAGGTCTGACAACACGGAGAGGACTTCAGACCAATCAAATGACGGGGATCACTTTAGAAAGCGACGCTTCCTGCTTTAGAAGTTCCACTTGCGCAGTTATCGATTAATCAATTTACAGGAATTTTACAGGAAGGACAACGATGTGTACATTTTTTTATTTATTTCCATTGACGCTTTTGCGAAAATCAAAAATTTTGCTTATAATTTGCCTTTTATACCACATACCAGAGCAATTAACATAACATCCATTCATCTTCTATACCTGCTTATTCCCTAATTCGGGGTCAGGGGGGTCCGCTGGAGTCTATCCCAGCCGTCTCTGAAAGGGTGAAAGGCAGGAGGGGGACACCCTGGACAGGTCGCCAGTCCATCACAGGGCCACACACACACACTCACAATCACTCCTCTGCGCAATTTAGAATCACAAATCAACCTAACATACATGTTTTTGGACTTTGGGAGGAAACCGGAGAACCCGGAGTAAACCCACACAAGCACAGGGACGACATGCAAACTCAGAATCGAACCCGGGCCTTCTGGCTGTGAGGCATTAATGCTAACCACTAAGTCACCGTGCATTTTTTTTGTATTATTTTAAAGTTACTGACTTTAGGTTTGCATCTAAATCCTCTCTGTTAGCCTAAATATGCTGAAGCCTTCAAAACCCAAAAGAACTGATGGCTGCATATCTGTGCTACAGCCAGCAGGCATACAGGTGCCCCTCTCAGACACACACACACACATCCTAATAGAAAGGCAGAGAGAGTAGAGGAAAGTCCAGAAGGCGTTGGAGCTCTTGTGCATGAATGAGTTTGAGAGATTCATGCGCAGATGGATGCGGTGTGAGAGACGTTTGGCCTTAAAATTTGAAACGAACCAAACCTTAAGTCACATTTCTGAGATAACTGTAAAAGATTCCGGCTTTCACACACACACAACACACACACACACACACAAACACACACATTATGCTCCTTAATTGAATAACCTAAAATAAATGAATACTATGATTTCATTTGACTCAGAATGACCTACGTTTATGTGAATCAGTTTGAGTCATTTTGAATCAAACGGGTGGAGTCAAATGAACTCACAAATTCTAAACGATTCCTCTCTCACTCCCTCTCACTCTCTCTCACTCTTTCTTTCTGCAAGGGAATCTGCGGGTAAAACCTACCATGTCCCACCATCATTTTTGTTAACTAGAAAGCAAACTTTCAGTTTTTCGAGCTGTAAACAGTCGAAAGCGATTCCGAGTCACTCTCTCTCTTTAATCTTGTCTCTTGCTCTGTGTCTCTTTCTGTCTTGTAGCCTATTCGCTTCTATACGTCTTCCGATATCTCTGTCTCTCCATCGTGCTTCCTTCAGGCTGCCCGATTGTACAAAAAAAAAAAAGAAAGTAAGAAATCTAGATAAAAAAGTAATACTTCCTCATTCTCCACAGCTCCTTTTATCATTAGTAAAAAAAAATCATTTTTTAATGTAACCGAGAGCCCCAATCACGTCAGCCTCTGCTTGGATCCGATGCTATCATAATTGCAATTAGATTACGTTACTGTAATCAGAGAAAAGGGGCATCGTTAAGAGAAAGAACCTAAATTGCTTTAGTAGCGAGGAAGCTCTGAAATTGGAATTAATCTCCATTTAAGCCTTGACCTCCTCTCGCACGGAGGAGCGTGAAAGCCGAACGGGTTCCTCCGAGCCATCGGGATGAAGCAGAGGAAAAAGTTTCGTTATATTAATATCAGGGCTCTCTGGCTTTGAAGTGACTGTACAGGAATTTACTAGTTCCTTGTGTATGTGTGTATAATCAGAAAAAGGTTCTCTTTCTTATTGTTGCAGGTTAAAATTCTTTAAATTCCGCCATTTTTTCTAAAAAAAAAAAGTATATATACGTCTCTCTCTCTCTCTCTCTCTCTCGCTCTCTCTCTCTCGCTCGGTCACTACCTCTCTCTATATATGTCTCTCTCTCTCGTTTCCTCTCTCTCTTGCTCTATATATGTCTCTTGCTCTCTCTCTGGCTATAGATATCTCTCTCTCTCTCTCTCTCTTTCTCTCGCTCCGCCTTTCTCTATATATATAATGTCTTTGTCTCGTTTCCTCTCTCTCTCTCTCTCTCTCTGTCGCTCTTTATGTTTTTCTCTTTCTCGCGCCCTCTCTCTATAGATGTCTTTCTCTGTTTCTCTCTCTCTCCTTCTCTCTACATATGTCTCTCTCTCACTCTCTCCATATGTATGTCTCTCTCTCTCGCTCCCTCGCTGTATATATGTCTCTCTTTCTTTCCCTCTCTCTCTATATGTATATGTCTCCCTCTTTCTCTCTCTCCCTCTCTCTCTCTCTCTTATGCGTCTGCATCTTCAAATAAAAATGTGGAGCTATACCCTATCAGGCCACCAGAGGGCAAATACTTCAGTTAGTTGATGACTCTGTCGGAAATTCGCAGACTTCCCTACTATATAGTGTGTGAAACTGAGTATTCGAGACCAGAGGAATGTCCGAATCCTTAGTATGCGGTTTACAATGCGAAAAGTCCACAAACGACGGACACTTTACTTTCCCACAAGGCCGCCGGAGAGACGAAGTTTTATATAAGGAAGTGGTGGAAAGCACCGATGCAGCACTTAGCAAGTGCTTCAAGTATTCAAAGTGTTGGGCTGCTAACCATAAGATCATGGGTTCAATTCCCAGCACCACCAAGCTACCACCGCTAGGCCCCTGAGCCAAGGCCCTTAACCCCCGATTGTTCAGATGTATAAAATAAGCTAAAAAATGTAAATCGCTCTTGATTAGGGGCGTCTGCTAAATGCCAGAAATGTAAATGTTTCTACGGTAACAAGGCATTTATTCGTTAAAGAAATCTTTTCCGTCAGTCCGAGTCAAAGCTGTAACTTTGTGGCGCCATGGAAAACCTTTTTTTTTAAGAATCTGTGTTAATTTGTTCTGCAGATTAAAATAAAATCATTAAAATAAACGCAGCAAGTATTTCTGACAAACAGCGCTGACAAAATTCATTAATCTCTAAAAAAAAACTTCTTAATTATAAGGTTCAAACTTGGACCAGACGTCTGAAATGTATAATAATCCGATAGAAATGGATGAATTTTTTTTTTGTGACATGAAATTTTAGTCACTTTAGTCATTGTGTGTCGCATTAATGAGCATCAGCAAACTGTAGCGAGGAAAAAACAACCAATAATTAAAGCTCGAGGCAGTAAAAGTGAAAAAAAAACACTAAATCCATGGATGGGTTTTATCTGGTAGGATGACATCATTGTTTTTAAAATTCCACAGTGGATGAGTTCCATACAGGGTGACCAGGTGACCAGATATAAACTCGTGGCTTGACTAGTAATTGAAATTATAATCTCGATGATGTGGGTAGGGATGCAGTGTTTGAGAGGGAATTTTACCCTCTTGGTATCTGAAAAACAAATATCATCATGAAGTTTGAGTAAAAAAAACCAATAAAAGTCTTTCTCTCTTTTACTCCATTCAGTTACGATCGCAATTTATAAGGCAAATTCAACCAATCAGCATGGATTCCGCCAAAGCCGTGCAATTTTATCCAGTCATCGCATGAGTACATGACTAAACTTGCCATAAAAAGGATTTTTATTTTTAGTGTTAGTTTTAATTTTACAGCCGTTTAAACAATAGACATCGTCTCAAATCAGCTGTACAGAAAATTTAATTACAAACGTTAAAAATCTTTTTTTTTTTTTTTTTTTTTTCTAATAAGCAACGACGGCCGGAGAGAAATCAGAAAGTAGATCGGAAAGTTTACCCACAATGCACTCACTGTCCCACGGGTGCGACACTAAGAGTAGATATCACTTCCCTCTACATCCCTTATCTGGTTCGGTTAGTTACCCTGGTGGATGATGGAGGTATTTAGCGGTACGTCATTGATTAAACTTGCCTTTTTTTCTTTTTTCTTTCGTCTTCTCTTTTCTTCTTTTCTCTGTTTTCCTCCTTTTCTCTCCTTTCCTTTTCCTTTTCAGCAATTCACACTTTTTCTGTCTTTTCTTTTTTTTTTTTTTTTTTTTTTTTTAGATAAATGCTTTTAAGATTAATGTTTCTGTCTGTAAATTACACACTGTGCACTCGTTTATCAGGTCAGAGCATCCCTCCTTTACACTTTAGCAAACTCCTCCAAAAAAAGACAAAAGACCATGAGACTGCGACCAGCGTTCCTACTTTTCAGGATCGAAAAAAAGTTTTACTGCAGTTTTATCAGGTGGTATTATGGGATGTTTAAAAATGGCGTTGAAATGTTCAGAATTACTCATATGTTATTATTAGCAACAGAACACGTGACTGTCATTAATGATATAAGAGCATCAGTGATTATATAACAAAGGGCTTTCAGTAATGACAAAACAACTGTTATTAATGATTAATAAAAACTGTAATAAACGATTAACAGACTAATTAATAAAGACTGTGACAAGCAGGACAAGAAACCTTTTAGCAGCGATGACGGTTATTATTAATATTACAGTAGGCCGTCATTAATGACATGATCCAGAGACATTTCATTAAAAACACAACATAAGAGGCTGTTCTTAATGAAACAGTCATAGAATGTTATTAATGGTATAGCATAAGAGACATTAATGTCATTAATGACATAGCACGAGAATCAGTAATGACAGTAATGACATTACTCTGTCCCTAATGATGCAACATAAGACTGTGAGTAATGCAATACGATACTTTCAGCACTGACACGAGACGGTCATTAATAAAATAATGAAAAAGATTCATAACATATCATAAAAGACATTTCATTAATACGACATAGCAACAGTCTGTCATTAATCTAACAGTGATAACATGTCATTAATCACAAGTTGTGTTAATGATATGTCATTGAAGACATAGAAAGAGTCTGTCATTAAATATCTAATAGCACTTTCGTTTAAGACATGAGACTGTCAGTCATGACTTAAAAGACTGAATAATTACATAATAATTACATAACTTTCAGCCATAACCCGAGGAGACATTTAATTTATAATATAACAAAAGACTGTCATTAATGACATAACGAAAGCTAAATATGTCATAATAAAAAAACTGTCATTCACGACATTAGAGTATCTGTGTTAATGTTATTAATGACAGCATGACAGATGTAATTGCTGGACATTAGAGTATCAGTAGTGCTATAAAAAGGGTCTTACGGTAATGACATGGGAATGTCATCGATGACATAAACAAAATATGATTAATGAAATAAACAGTTATTATTAAAGACGCAATAATAGACTGCCTGTGATTGTATTATCTAAAGACTGTGATTAATCAGATACATCCCGGTACATGTCAGTAACGACATAACTGAGTGTCAAACTGTCATTAATGATCATAGCAGGAAACGCTCACCTTTTCTACCAACATGCAAACAAAATGATGTCTCTATTGTCCTCAAGACATTATTGTCATCAAGTCATTATTGTCATTATTTTCATCAAGTAATTGTCCTCAAGTCATTATTGTCATAATTGTCCTCAAGTCATTATTGTCCTCAAGACATTATTGTCATCAAGTCAAGATTGTCATCATGTCATTATTGTCATTATTTTCATCAAGTAATTGTCCTCAAGTCATTATTGTCATTATTGTCCTCAAGTCATTATTGTCATTATTGTCCTCAAGTCATTATTGTCATTATTGTCCTCAAGTCATTATTGTCATTCTCATCAAGTCATTATTGTCCCTAAGTCATTATTGTCCTCAAGTCATTAATGCCATTATTGTCCTCCGTTTTTTACTATGACTGTATAACAACTTGTACACAATGAAGATGTTTTAAAGGGTATTCTATTGTTTCTTTAATTCCATATTGAAACACATGACCTGCTGTAACTGGAAGAAAATGGAAGACACGATGGCGTAGTATGACTCGGACATAAAGTAGAGTTTATTTTTTTCCGATAACGGCGTCCCTGTAAGTGGTGTTTTTGTTTTTTTTCTTATTTCCTACAGCGCCTTTCCAATGATTCGAATTTTATATTCATTAATTAATCTTTTTTTTTGCGAGATTCTAGTTATATTTAATGTTGTGGAACGTCTTTGAAACAAGTTCGCTTTAAATATAACAGCTGACTCAGTGTGTGTGGTGCGCGTGTGTGTGTGAGTGTGTGTGTGAGTGTGTGTGGGTTTCATGTCGCACTGCTGACGTTGTGAAAGATCGTTACACCGTACGACAGGCCGCCGTAATTAAAGTTCCAATCATTTACCAAACTCCGTTCCGCCCAGTGTCAAACCTGCAGCACGCGGCGTGGTATCGATTACAGCCAATACGATCCGAGCATTACAGCAGAGAGAGAGAGAGAGAGAGAGAGAGAGAGAGAGAGAGAGAGAAAGAAAAAGACATAGAGAATGAAAAAGAGAGGGAGGGAGAAGAGATACAGAATAAAAAAGAGAGAGAGAGAAATGAAGAGAAAGGGTGAGAATGAAAAGAGCCAGAAAGAGAGAGAATAAAGGGAACGAACTCGAGAGAGAATGACAGAGAAAGCGAAAATGGGTGAGAAGAAGAGAGAATGAAAGAGAAATAAAGAGAGAGAATGAAAAGAACAATAAAGGTGACCAAGAGAAAGAAATGAATAAGAAAGAAAGGGTGAGAAAGAAGAGAGAAATGAAAAAGAGTAAGGACAAGGTGAGACGAATAGAGAGAAGGGTGAATGAAGAGAAAGAAAGAGAGAGATGAGAGAAAAGGGTAAATGAAAGAGAAAGAGAGAGAGATGCAAGAAAGAAAGGGTGAAATGAACGAGAAAGAAAGAGAAGAACTGAAAGAGAACGCAGGAAGAGAATGAAAGAGAAAGAAAGAGAGAATGAAAGAGAGAGAATGAACGAGAAAGAAGATAAAGAAAGAGAGAGAATCTCTTGGTGAGATGACAAAGAAAGAGAAGAGAGAAGAATGAAAGAGAGAAGACAGGGTGAGAATGAACGAGAAAGAAAGATAGAGAAAGAAAGCAAGGAAAGAAAGAAGAGAGAGAATGAAAGAGAAAAGGGTGAAAGGAGTGAAAGAAAGAAAGAGAGAGAATGAAAGAAAGAAAGCTGAGAGAGAAATGATAACTAAAGAGAGAGAATGAAAGAGCAACAAGGGAGAATGAAAGAGAAATGAGGGTGAGAATGAAAGAGAAAGAACGGGGAGAATGAACGAGAAAGCAAGGGTGAGAAAAAAGAGAGAGAATGAAGAGAATGAAAGAGAGAGAATGAAAAGAAATAAAGGTGAGAATGAAAGAGAAGAAATGTTTATAAGAAAGAGAAAGAGAGAGAAAGAGAAGAGAGAAAGAGAGAGAATGAAAAGAGAAAGAAAAGAGAAAGAAAGAGAGAAATGAAATGAGAATGAAGGTGAAAGAATGAAAGAAATGAAAAGAAGAAAGAGAGAGAGAATGAAAGAGAAAGAAAGGGTGAGAAGAAAGAGAAAGAAAGGGTGAAATGGAAACGAGACAGAAAGGGAGACTGAGAAGGTGAGAATGAAAGAAGCAAAGAAGAGAGAGGTTCGAATGAAAGAGAAAGAAAGGGAGGAATGAAGAAGAAAGGGGTGAGAATGAAAGAGAAGAAGAAGAGAATGAAAGAAGAGGGAAATGGAGAAGAGATGAGAAGAAAGAAAGGGTTGAGAATGAAGAGAAAGAACGGGTGAGATGAAAAAGAAAGGGTGAGAAAGGGTGAAGAATGAAAAGAGAAGAAATGAACGAGAGAATGAAGATGAAAAGAAAGAAAGGGAGAAAGAAGACGAAAAGAGAAGAATGAAAGAAAGAGAGAATGAAAAATGAGAAAGAAAGGTTCAAAGAAAAGGGAGGGAATGAAAGAGAAAGAAAGAGAGAATGAAAAAGAAAGAGAGAGGATGAAAAAGAGAGACAAGGACAAAGAAAAGAGCGAGAGAAAGCAAGAGAATAAAAAAGAAAGTGAGTAAAAAATCAAAATCTCTCTCTACAAATACATAAGAATTCAATTAAACTACAAGCATCATTTTATACCAAACATCGTACAAAGAAAATGAAAATAAAATTAGTTTTAAAGAGTGCTAAAAACCTGTTCAGAGAGAGAGAGAGAGAAGAGAGAGAGAGAGAGAGAGAATAAAAACAGAGAGAGAATAAAAAGAGAGAGATAGAGAAGAGAATAAAAACAGAGAGAGAATAAAAAAGAGAGATAGAGAGAGAGAATAAAAACAGAAAGAATAAAAAATATAGAATAAAAAAGAGAGAGAGATAGAGAGAGAGAGAGAGAGATATAAAAACAAAAGACATTAAAAAAGAGAGAGAGAGAGAGAGAGAGAGAGAGAGAGAGAGAGAGAGAAAAATAAAAAAGGGAGAGAGAATAATAAACAGAAAGAGAGAGAGAGAGAGAGATAAAAAAAAAGAGATAGAGAGGGAGTAAAAAAAGAAAGAGAGAAAGAGAGGGAGTAAAAAAAGAAAGAGAATGAAAAAGAAAGAGAGAAAGAGCGAGAGATGAAGAGAATGAAAGAGGTTGAGAGACATTTCTCTTTCTTTTTTAATTTTAGCCCCTTTAATTTTAGAGCCTTTTTTGATGTTTATTTTTTCTATTTATTTCTATTTTATTTTTATTTTTAGTATTAATACTGTATTTATGTGTGTATTTTCAGTTCCCCTGTGGCCGCGCTAATCATGCTAGTCATGCTAATAAAGCCACCTCTGACTCTCGAATCTTGAGAGAATGAAAACGAGAGCGAGAGAGAGAAAGAGAGACAGAAAAAGAGAGAGAGATGAAATAAAATGAGCGTTTTAATCACTTATTAGATTGTAATAACGAGCGCATTAATGTAATCATCTAATCTGTCTGATGATGAAAATACAGCGCAATCCAGAGTTTAGTCCGGGTCATCAAGTTCTTTGCTTAATTTCATCATCATCATCATCATCATCATCATCATCATCATTAAATCGTGCATTACTGCTAACAAATGCAGACTCGCTCATTTTCCAATGAACGAATGCTAATTAAAATTTAAGAAACGAGAGTTTTAAAGAAAGAAAAAGAATTTTTTTTTTTAATTGGTTTCCGTTAGCGCTACTAATCGAGCTAATAAGACTGATCGTAACTCTAAACTTAGAACATTTTGTTTTAAAGGCCACCAAAAAAATAGCTCGAATCTCGATCAAATATTTCTAGTTACCACCTGCTAGTAGAATCAGAGCGCCTGATTGGTCAGAAGAGCGCAACGCTTTCGAAGACGATTTGGTTTCTATGGTAACGATTTAATATTTAAAGAAAAAAGTTTTCTGTATAATAAAAGTTTCCAGAAAAGACAAAAGCATTATTTATTTATTTGTTTGTTTGTTTGTTTGTTTATTTATTTGCGTTAGCAAATCTAAGCTACAGAAATAAAAAAATTAAAAAAAAAACCACTCCAAATAAACTGTTTTTAAAATCAACGACAATTCCTTCATTTGTAAAATTCTACAGTAGATATTTTTGTGTCTAGCGATATTTTCCCCGATATTTAAGCCTCTTTTTATTATCGAATATCCGTTTTGTAATATCAGATTCATTGCCATCTTGTGGTCGTTATGAGTATTGCATACCAGACTGAAAACCTTAAATTTTTTTTTTTTTTGCTGTGAGGAAGTAAAATGATCGTAATAACAGTAAAAATACAAATGTTTGCTCTGGTCAGTGCTTTATTTTATTATTGGGTTAAAAATTAATGACGTAATGAATAAATATCGGTTTTGCATATCGGTTATCGGTCACATAAACGAGCAGATAACCGGTATCAATATCGGTTTTTAAAAAACAATATCAGTCGATCTGTCTGATTAAGAAAAGCATAAAAAAAGAATAAAAGATGAAAATTGGTGATAAATTGTTGTTAAAAATAATATTTGTTGATAATTTTACCAGTTGTTTTAAAATAATATTTAGTTTTTTGTTAATTTTAAAAAACCTTAGAAATCATTTTAAATAAAACTTCTAAATAAACGTTTTACTAATACCGACCTTAAAAAAATCCTCTTTAAATCTTACTCAAGTTCTTAAAAATTCTTTTTAAGACCAGGTAACAAGTGAAAATGGCAATAAAACTCTAAAGCAGTAGCAGTTTAACATTACACACACACACACACACAGACACACACACCATCGTGATGTTCTTTACAGTCTGTTCACCGTCTTCCCAGCATCCAGAGCAGATTTTCAAACTATTTAGATTGAGGTAGAATTATCAGCCTGCTGACATACATCTTGTGATGTTTAAACTGTGTGTGTGTGTGTGTGTGTGTGTGTGTCTGTGTCTGTGTGTTTGTAGAAGGGCTTATCACAACCTGTGCTGAGCGTTAAAACCTCATTACTCCTCTTGGTTCGTACAAATCTCTCCTCCATCACCCACAATGCATCATTGTCGCTCAGCAGGTTGCAGTTGTAGTTGTCTATATCTCTCTCTCCTTTTCTCTTTCTTTCTCTCTATTTCTCTCTCTCTCCAGCTCTCTCTTTCTCTCTGTCTCTCCCTAACTCTCTCCTTAACTTTTTCTCTGTCTCTCACTCTCTTTCTCTCTCTCTCTCACTCTCTTTCTCTCTGTCTCTCTTTCTCTTTCTGATGAGTGTGTCAGACATTAGGAATGGCAGTGTGGTGTAATCCCGTCCCTCAGGCTTTTGGACTCTACAGGTATTAGCTGTGAACATAATCCGGACTTCCTTTAGAAAGAAGCGCTGAGGGTTTGGATCTGTCTGCTGCTGTAGGTACGAGCTTCACTTCCTGTCAGCGGAGAGATGAGACGTGCAGAGGCTCCATATGACTCCAGGATTTGACGGAGTAACGAGCTCTGCTGTAACACCTCCACATGCTGAAATCAGCTTTCTCCAAATCCTCACGCAGTTATATTAAACATAGACCTTCATTACGAATCTGTTCAGTGAGTCAAATCAAATGAATCAGTTCACTCATTTGACTCCTGGATAACTCGGCGGTTTGGTTTATTCAGTAAAACTCCCTCTGTTTCTCTATACTAATAATAAGATGCTACAAAATACTATTCCTTACTCTTCTTTTTAGTGAGTGGGCGAGTGAGTAAGTGGGTGAGGGAGGGAGTGGGTGGGTGAGCGAGTGAGTGAATAACTGGGTACGTGGATGAGTGGGTGATAGAGTGAGAGAGAGTGATTGGGTGAGTGTGTGAATAAGTGGGTGACTGGGTGATAGAGTGAGAGTGAGTGAATGAGTGAGTGGGTGAGTGAATGAGTGAGTGAGTGGGTGATAGAGTGAGAGAGAGTGATTGGGTGAGTGTGTGAATAAGTGGGTAAGTGGGTGACTGGGTGATAGAGTGAGAGTGAGTGAATGAGTGAGTGGGTGAGTGAATGAGTGAGTGAGTGGGTGATAGAGTGAGAGAGAGTGATTGGGTGAGTGATTGTGAGAGCGCGTGAGTGAAAGAGAGTCGATGAGTAAGAGAGAGAGTGAGTAAGTGACTAAGTGAGTGAGCGAGAGAGTAAATGTTGTTTGTCTTAATCTTTATCTGCATTGCGGTGGGAAAGAGGATCATGTGACCCAGCAGAGGAACTCGACTCTAACACTGCGTCCATCCCGTCCACTTCAGACCCTCAGTGTCTATTGCATCATCAAAACACATCACATGATCAACTCAGGAGTCTTTCAGTATAGTTACCTTCTATTCTGTATGTTTCTATTCTTTTTGTTTCTTCTCTTCTCTTATGTTCTCTTTTCTTTTTTACTTTTCCTTTCTTTCCTTTATGTATTTTTTTTCTTTTTCTTTTCTGTTCTGTTCTTTTTTCTGTTCTTTGTGTATTTGTTCGGTCTTTTTATTTAGCCATTTTCTTTTTTCTCTCATCTATTATCTTTCCTTTTTTTTCTTTTTCTTTCTTTTCCTTTTCTCTTTCAATATACCATCCATCAAGCTGGCGCACGATGACATCAACATTTTTCCGTCCTCTGATTGGTTGGTCAGAGTAAATTCTTACAGACTAGCCCAGACTAGTGAAATGCATCTCTGCAGCTAAATTCTAATTTTTGTTTCTATATTAAGAGGTGTATTAGTCGGCTAAGACCCCACTGCTGTCTGTCTGTCCGTCCGTCTGTCTGTCTATCTATCCAGCTATCCATTTTTGCCACACTGCCCCCCCATGTGTCTTTTTTTTTTGGAGTAAAGTGCAGAGCGGAGTGTATTTATACCAATAAAAATTATGAGGCGGAAACATTGGATTTGTTTTCCGGAGTTGATCCGGAATGATTGAGTGTATCCGCAGGATGGAATCATTCTGGTGCGGAAAGAAAACTTCCACCTGCTCGCGGGAATGAAGCTGAAGCCTTAATGAACGTTTACAGACTCGCGAAAGCTGCACATCCGCTCGGACACTTCATTCCAGTTGAGACACACACACACACACAGAGTGAAAACAGTCAGAAAATATACTTAGATGTGACCATAAACGGATAAAAGTCACACATTGTTAACGTTGCAAAATTGCTTAAGGACATGCTGTCGTTCGAAAACTGTCCGTTGTCTTTTTTTAGTTTTATGCTATTTTTATATTTAGGACATTTTGGTTTGTTTGTTTTTTTGGACTGATTTTCCGGACCTTAAATTTTATTCTGAGCTGAAGTTTTATGTGTTTTTTTTTCACCTGTTGTATTAAGCTAAAAAACATACCAAAGCTAAAATTAACTTCAACATTTATTAGCCACCGCTGGGCCCCTTGGCAAGGCCCTTAACCCTGAACTGCTCAGTTGGATAGAAAATGTCTGTTTCTCGGGATTAGGGTGTCCGCTAAATGCCAGAAATGTAACTCTAAGATCGGCAGCTGAAAGGTGATGTCGGTGAGAAAGCCGCCTGCTTCTGTTTCCTCTCCTCCACTCCAGTCTTCACCCCTCCTTCTTTCTACCCGACTGCATTCTAAAGCGTTAGGCAGGAGGGTGATGAGGCTCCACGCTAAAGACAGTTAGCGGATGTTAACTTCCCACTGCGAGAATTTCTCCAGGTCGAACGGGAAGTGTTCCACTAATCATCCGCGCCAGGAAAATACCAGCTGCAGCCTGTGCCAGGATGATCGCTCTCTCAGACCTCTTACCGCGCCGCGCGCTAAATGAAAAATCTGCCGTAGCCCCGGGGAGACGGGCCGAGCCGACGAGCACGCGGGGTGTTTACGTAGACGCTGCGACGCAGCGCCCTGAACAGGTTTTCTCCTCCGCTGTTATTGTGCAAAAAAAAGAAGGAAAAAGCAATCACAGAAGCCATTAGGTTTTGAAAAAATGCAGGGGGGGAAAAAAAAAAGAAGAAGAACACAGTAAGAAGTGCGAAAAAGATCAATGTATTTACACGTTTCATTTGCGGTGAGCTCTTAGAGCCTCATTAATTTAACGCAACTCCACAACTTCTGTCCCTAAATTGTTGCAACCTCTTCTCTCCTGTCAGACCCCCACAGAGTCGCGCGCAATTACAGTACAGATTACAGGCGAGGAAGAGGAAGAAATTCCCATGATGCCATATGTTGCTCGATGGCTCGTGCCTACTGTTTCATCAAAAAGAATGAAAAACCAAACTTAGAGCCAGAGAATAGAGGTAGGAATGTGTGTGTACGTGTGTGTGGATTGTAACAGCCGAATGTTCATTTGGACACAGGATGTACTGTAAGTGCTGGCAGTAAGAAAACCCCTCGCAGGCAGACAGGTCTAACAGGAGCAATGAATTTAGACCCATTAGACCTCTGAGCCTCATAACGACCAATCAGCTCCGTCAGTTCACCACAAAGGGAGGGGGTACGGAATCAATTAAACGCTTCTACACACACACACACACACACACACACACATAACAATCCACTGATAGTCTTCGGGTCATGGCAAGGCTATTTCTCTTATCCGCAATTGGTTTACGATAATTTTACGTTTTTGTAATGTTTGTACTGTAGCATTTGATACATTCTTCCCATCCTCAAATCCGAGGTTGAGGCATAACCTCGGCATGCGAATGTCCTCCCTTACAGATTTTTACCCTAATTACAATTTTGCAAGAAATTTGCCTCACCATCCCATGGAGCCTGCTGGAGACAGTCTGGTAGTACGTGCTAACTCAAATGTAGTATGTACTCAATCAGTCACGAGTTTGTTTTTTTTCCTCCCTTGGTTATATAAGGATCATGTTGGTTTAGTCATTAGGAATCGGTATTTGTGTAGCTTTATTCAAAAAAAATAGTTTTTGGTGTGTGTGACATTATC
The DNA here is from genome assembly GCA_005784505.1 of Bagarius yarrelli. Classification (NCBI taxonomy): domain Eukaryota; kingdom Metazoa; phylum Chordata; class Actinopteri; order Siluriformes; family Sisoridae; genus Bagarius; species Bagarius yarrelli. The sequence continues at coordinate 4,380,656 of VCAZ01000017.1, forward strand.
ATTTCATTTAGCACAACTTTAGTCCAATCATGTGTTCTGTCTTAGGGTGCGTGTTCTCTCACTTGTCACATTTGGTAACTTGGTAAATGCTGCTATCGGAATCCTGGCGCGCAACAAACAAGCAGCTTAAGATCGATAAAAAAGGTCGAGTCTCGGTCCGCTTCCGTTTCCATTTACAGTAACGGCATTTGCAAGACGTCCTTATCCAGAGAGACTGACATTTATCTCAATTGGGGTTTGAGGGCCTTGCTCAGAGGCCCAGCAGTGGTGGCTTGGTGGAGCTGGGATTCGAACCCACAATCTTAGAGTTGGTAGTCCAACACCTTAACGATGAGCCACCACTTCGCCAAACAAACTCTGGTGCAAAGTGACGAAAATACGAACACAGACCAAGTCTATCTAAATACTCAAGCGTAGCTACCTGGTTCGTCCTTTTAGAGGGCCAATTTGACGGAAAAGTTGTCGGAAACACCGTCTTCCTGTAGCAGATCCTTGTTTCGTTACACGTCACAAAATCTCCGACCGATCAGCTTGTGAAGGTATCGCAATGCCTTTAGGTTCACTGTCAAAAAGGTGAGTGTAAATGCTAAGCAGACCAGGACCTTTTTTATTTTTGATCCGGACCAAATGAAACCAAACTATAAGTGTGAACACACCATTAACCCCCCAGTGGGACTGAGTCCATTTTCATTTTTACTATATAAATAAAATAAAATAAAATGAAGGGTCTATTTTCTAAAATTCCTTCCAATAGAATTTCTGGTCCAAAAGATTCCCAAGGCCCTAGAACCGTTTTCCGTCAAACAGCACCAAATAATGTTGAACCCAAATCTACACTTTTTCTTTAATTCCTGAGCAAGTAAAGTTCATCCCTTTGGTTATGCTCAATCTTCCCAACAAACATTCCTCAAATCACAGGTGGTAGAAAGCGTCTCAGAAGCGAATCAGCTCCAGGGACGAGGTTAGAAGTGCTCAGCTTTTGTGAAAGCATCAAACTTATTCTGAGAACCAGATAAAATAAGAGCAGCTTTCAGAATAAGTCCATCCGTCGTCTTGTTGACCAAACAATTGTGTGGAGGCAGAATGCTGGGGTTGTTAATCCAATTTCCACCCAATGTTTAAAATAAGCTGTTCCTTAGAGAGTTCCTTTTTCTCTCTCTCTCTCTTTCGCTCTCTCTTTCTTTATCTGTCTTCCTCACTTCCCTCTCTGTCTGTCTATCTATGTTTTTCTCTCTTTCTTTATCGTCCTCTTTTGCCATCTATCTATCTATCTATCTATCTATCTATCTATCTGTCTATCTGTCTGTCTGTCTATCTGTCTGTTTATCTATCCACTCTTTTTTCTCTCTCTCTCTTTTCCTCTGTCCCTCTCTCTCTTTCTCTTACCCTCGCACTCTTTCTCTCTCTTTTCCTCTTTCTCTCTCTCTCTCTCTCTCTCTCTCTCTATCTTTCTCTTTCTGTCTATCTGGCTATCTATATCTCTCTCTCTTTTCCTAATTCTATCATTTTCTCTCTACCTTTCTCTCTCTCTCGCTCTTTCTTTATCTGTCTCTCATTCTCTCTCTCACTCTTCTACTCTCTCTCTCCTTCTGCTTATGAAAGAGATATTCTTTTATCTGCTCTTCTTCTCTTCCTGTATCGTTCTGATCCTCTCTGCTACCTGTCTCGCAGACCTATTGGAGATTAAGGTCAGTAGCAACCAAAAGCTTCTCAGTGCCTTAAGGGTTTTTAAATTCATACGCGGAGGAGCTTCAGGCTTCCTCAGCACAAATCTTCAGAACAATAAACGAGAGGATACGACATAGAAGTGTAGCTGAAAGCTGGATTTTTTTTCTCAGGCCTAAATATTCACACAGTTTGACAAGCAAGAGATTCTGATGAAACGCAAATCCCATCCAGTCACATCACAGACTTAGTTCTGATCATAACACAAGGCACGGTGGGACAAGGAAGTCTTTTGGGGGACGTCGCATACAGTCTAAGAGTGTAAAATTTTATGGAAGGAGTTTTACCATGATTCTCCTGCTGGTCACATGGACAAATACAAGACGCCTTGTTTTCCTGTATCTCATTCATCGCTGGACTGGTGTTTTTTGGACTTGTTAAGGTTTTGGACTGCAAGTTAAAAGATCAGGGTTCGATTCCCAGCACTACGAAGTTACCACTGTTGGGCCCCTGAGCAAGGCCCTTAACCCCCAATTGCTCAGTTGTAGAAAAGAGATAAATGTCATAAATGTAAACCCGGATTTGTACAGTCAGGGACGCGGTTAGCAATTTTGGGCCCTATGAAAGAATATGAGCTTGGGCCCCTCTCCCACACCCAATCAGCACCGTTACTGCTCTACAGCGCCTCACTGGTTAAACCACGCTATTGCAGATCGTATAAGATCAAATGACTATTTCGGCAGTGTTGTCAATAATGTTGAGTAGTTTTCTAAAACAGGGTTTATTCCTTACATATTAAAGAGACATCCCTTTCCTCCCTTACAACAACAACAACGCAGCTCCAGTGAATCCAAGAAAAAGTCATTCCGCCAGATGGAACCTCACAAATTGGATTGATTTACACATTGTAAGGTTCCCCTTTCTCGAGCACACAACCACCGTGGCCTATTTTTCCATCTGCGCCCCGTCGAGACACACGCAAACATCCCCGAGTCAGGGTCTAGGCTACTGCTCAGCCCTATCCCTGAACGTCTCTCGGAAGAAGAAGAGCATATGTAAGTTAATGGGCCGTAATGAAGTGTTTATCCAGGAGAAACCTCAGGTTAAAGGCAAGCTGGAGATCAGGATTCATCCGAGCGAGTGAGCGAGCGCACGCCGCCTTCATTAAGGAGCACATCTGGACGTGTCGAGCAGACGGATGGGCCAGGAGAAGATTCTCTACAGCCGTCTACAGCGACTGTCAGACTGAGCGAGCCTCACGCACATAGACACACTTTACACATATGTCATGTTTATCGGACACGAAGCATGATCAGGCAACGTTCTTGTCCTGATGTTAACATGTTGCACGAAGCTTTTTTCAATCCGAAATAAAGTTCAGGATGATTTGGGGTTTTTTTTAGGGGCAAACGTAAGTTCATGCTTGTGCTTGGAGCTGAAATATAGCTTTATATACTTCATACTATACTGTGTTACGTGTGGCTTGTTATAACCATGGGTCCCTGAATTACGGTTGAAGTGTAAAAACTTTGGGATGAACTGAAACCGACTGGCCCCAAATCTCCTCGTCCACATTAGTGTCTAATCTGAGAGCCACGCCCTGGAAAATTACATCACTAACAGAGGACACATGATTGGATGTTTTTCGGATTTGAAACATTACACTGAAGCTGTGCTAAAAGAAACAATGATTTCACACACACACACACACACACGTGAAGTTTTATATACAAATTTCACTGTTTAACTGAAGCGCAATGCAAAACAGCTGGAAGGATCAAATGTAGAGGTGATGTACTACATGTGTTAGTGTGTACACACACCTTAGACATGTCTCTGTATTCTATTATAATGTCCTGCTGGTGGAGATTCAGTGCCGAGATTACGGAATGCAAGCGAACTGTTAGTTTTAACACATTGCCTTGTTTGTTATTCCTAAACACACTATGATAAATAGGGGCATTGTAAGGTAAACCGAGCAGTCAGCAACTCTTTTCTCCTCTCGCTATTGTTCCATGTAGTCCATCTGGTGCAGAGAGCGAGGAGAATCACGGACCTTTAGGAGACACATAGTACAATAAATTAATGTGACAGCTAGATTCTGCATATGTATAAATATGTATAGATTCTGCATAAATACTGTTAGGATATTCATAAGATGCCTGTGTTCTGTCCGGTTGATGGAAATATATTAAAAATAAATCAAACATTTGGGGGGAAAATTATCAACGGCAAACTCAACATGACCCAGAGATTCTAAAACGATTGCGAAAACGATAATTTAGTGGTTGCCTAAGGTTTTCCAGGGGATTCCGAGGCATTCCCAGGTCAGCCTAGAGGCATAGTCGGAGTCGCCTTTGCAGAGTCTCCAAGAAGGTCAGGTACTCCAACTGTAACACACATGGTGGCTAAGCTGGGGAGCTATGAGCAAGCCCATCACCATGGACAACCAAACCAGGGTCCAATCTCTTTGAAGGAGTTGGGTTCCAAGGTTCTGGCTATGCATGGAGGCAAGGCTGAGTAGATCTCTTGCTAAAACCCGCTTAATTTTTTCAAGCACCAAATTTGACTATAAATATGCAAAAAATATATTTAGACAGACAGAAATTAGTATAAATAAAAACCTTTCAATCTCTGTGGTTTTTAGGAATGTTGTTGATTGAACGTCATCATTTTGTCAGTTTTCACCAAGCTACATGATGTGATGTCACATTGGATGGAAATGTTTGTTCTCCTAGTCACCATGCTCAGCCTCAGGGAGCTTAATTACCTCAACTGCCCTCGTTAAACTCAATCCAAGTGTATTTTTCCCTAGTAATAAAGGACCTGCACTTTTTATTTCATCTGTTTGACGTGAACGAAAGGCGAGTTATCGTGAGCAGGTCTGCGGAGACCTGTCGAGAGCTTGTCAGATGTCTTTCCATGCTCAAACATCTGGGAATGCAAATAGTGTCTGTAAAAAAAAGCACGAGAGAATAAAGAAACGAAGACAACGGAACGAGAGAAGGGAGAAGAGCGGCTACAAAGGTAGCGCTCCCTGCGGCCATTTTATCGACTGAGATGACAACAGTCCCCTGACACCCCATTAATCCTGACCATCACACACACACACACACTTCAAGTCAGAACCGAAAAAAAGCAAAAAAGAATTAAAGGAAAAGAAAGAATGCTGAAAATTCAGGGACCACCTTGGTTTGTCAAACACAGCCTTCATTCCGTACACAAGCCAGAGGCGACTGTCGCTCTTCAAAGGACATACAGAGAGACGTGAGAGTAAAGAAAGTGAGACAGAAGACGGTCCCTTTGCATATGTTTACGCAAAAAAAAAAATCTGGAACAGAAGAGGCTTTGAAATGAAAGAAGCTCTGATCTTCTCCTGATGCTAAAATAATTGAAGCAAACAACAAGAAAAATCTTTTACAAATTCTAAAACCACAACGGGAACCACACTGAGAACATGTCGTCTTCTTCGTGTGTGTGTGTGTGTGTGTGTAAATGTGTGATTATGTATCCTTTCCTAATAAAGTGTATTGGATCAAATTAAAAGGTCTTGACTCCAGGCATCTGCTGTCTGGCTGTAACCAATTGTCTCACAAAATATTTACACAAAAGTCAAGAGAGAACCATACTTGAAAGACTTTTTTGGAGAAACGAGCAGAGGAGAGAGGATGACGGTATGCACGGGACAGCGGACTCCGAAAGCGGTTTGTAGAACCGATGCAGCAACCAAACAGTAATGCATTGGATAAGATTAAAACAGCACGGTGGTCGTTCGACATGGAGGGCAATAACACGGATTCTGAAATAGGACTGCCAATCATATTCACCAGCTATGACGGGGTAACAGATATCAGCTCAGACGACGACATTCGGTGAAAGTTTTCAAGAAGATACACAGCAGGCAAATTTGTTTAATCTTTAACTTTTTCTAGTCATGAGTCTGGACAAGATAGAGACCATCACAGGGCACCAAACACACACCATTTGAGCAGTAACTAGGCTCTGGGTTGCTGATTGGAGGATTGGGTATTAGGGCTTGCCAAGCTGCCACTGTTGGGCCTCTAAGCAACCTTTTCAGCTTAAGGGCCACCATATCATCTGTACTTTTTAAGTTTTACGTTGAATGTGGCTCAAGTGTACGCTCTCGGAGGACATTGTTATATCGTCTTTTCTATGTATTTAATTGTCACGCAGGAGTCGGAGATAAAAAGACGAGACCCAGGGGGTCACTCTGATTACGAGTTCATAAGGCAGACAGAAACCAGAGGAAAGAGTTAGCTTTGGGGCTAGCAGGCAAAACCCGACTATAGAGGGAAGCAGAAACAAAAGGATCTGGACCTGGGTGCTGGAGCTTCTGATGAGAAATAGGTAGCATGATGCTAAAGATTAGCGACAGAGTAGCAAGTCTGCGAACGTATATGAAATATAGGAAACCAGACAGTAAGTAAGTGAAGGGTTTGTGTCTTAAAAGGGTGAGTGATTGTAATCGGCTGATCTGGGTAATACTCAGACGAGGGTGCGGCGCTCTGATTGGGTGTGGAACCTGGCGATATTTACGATTTATTATCACGTTTATAATAAACAATGCATTAATGTGTGTTATTACAAACTGTGTATGTTTTCAGTAACGATCACAGGGTAACATTTACAGTGATTTGACTTTCGATGGTTCAAAACGGTGTGTGTAAAAATGATTCTAAATGATTCTTTGGTGCCACCGAACAAAAAGGGGTGGGGCTACCAGAGCTCATTAGCATTTCAAGCACCATACACTGAAACGGGTCACTGTGAACGGATGGTGTTTTTGAGACGATAAGATTTTTTTTTAATCAAAGTATATTATAGACTTTTTGTATAAAGACTGTCAAATAAAGAGTTATTTAGAACAATAGTTCACAGAGGCAGCAAAGGTCTGTGATCGTTCTTTCTTCTGTCTTTTTGTCTCTGTCTCTCTCTCTCTTCACTCAGCTGTCCTCGACGTTCGTCTTGTACTCTCATCCGCGAGGTCTATCATTATCTCTGCTCCCGATGCTACACACTGCCATCTTCGCCACAGCTGCACTTATCGCCCCAGGCAGCAACACAGCTCTACGTTTAATCTCGTCTTTTACATATCACTCTCACTCTATCTGTCGCTTTCTTTCTGTCTCTCTTTCTCTCTCTGTCTTTGTTACTATTTTATCTGCAGCTGCTGTTAGTACAGCGCTACATCAAAGCACGGCCCGTTTATATTTCCAGATAGTGTAGATACATTCGGGATGTTAGAAGTGACTCTTTTCTCGACATGTGGGGCAAAAAAAAAAAGGATTAATCAGTAAAACTGGGGTAATACAGTGCACAATGTTCCAGGCTGGTCCACAGTTCTTTATTTACGCCTCTTTGAAAAATCTGATTAGAGTCAGCAGGAACATGTGTGTGTGTGTGTGTGTGTGGGTGTGTGTGTGTGTCCGTTCGGAAGTTTACTAAAGCCAGCATGGTGAAGGTGTTTCATTTTGAGCAGCTGTTTTAGACGATGCAGGTCACACCGCTGGAAATAAAATAAAAAATTAAATGAAAAAAAAACAAAAAACATGACAGTTAAAAAATAATTTCCAGGGTTTGTGTTTCTGATAGAAAGTCAAGCAATTTTAGTTTTTAATTTTAATTTTTACTTTTTCATTTTTTTTTTATTTTTACCTGTTTTTTCACTAAGCCCACACGCAGATAAAGACCTTAAATGGTCATAAATAAAGGTTTGGTGGTTTATAACCAGCTAAGCTAAAGAATTAAAAATTAATTTTCCAGTAAAAGTACTCAAATGTAATTATACTCCAAGAAGTAAAGTATCTACTACAATAAAACAGCAAGTAATTACCCTAAACTGGACAACGAAACAACTACTTATCCCACACATACAGAATAAACACAAATTAATTACGCCATACTTACCAAAAAACTATTTACCCCAAACTTACCAAATAAACACCAACTACTTACCCAAAAACTTACCCAATATACCCCAACTACTTACTTTAGACATACAAAATAAACACTAATTTACTAATAAAAACTAATTACTCCATACTTGCCAATAAACACCAACGATTTACCCCAAAACTTTAACAAAAATAAACACCAACGATTTACCCCAAACTTTCCAAACAAGCATCAACGATTCACCTCACACTTACCAAATAAACACCAACTGTTTACCTTAAACTTACCCAATATACACCAACTACTTAGCTCACACATACTGAATAAACACTAACTAATTACCCCATACTTACCGAAAAACACCAACTATTTACCCCAAACTTGGAAAATGAACATCAACCAATTACTACACACTCATCAAATAAATCAAAATCAAATAATTTCCCTATACTTACTAAATAAACACTAACTACTTACCCCATACCTACCGAATAACCACTAACTAATTACCCTTTGCTTACCAAATAAACACCCCAAACTTATTAAATAAACATCGACTGGTTTACAGTTGCTTCCTAAAGGTCTCGACTGAAACCCTACGGTACGCCACTGCTATTAAACGATATGGAAGTTTTAAATGATTCTAAGACTTTATATGCAGGAGGAAGTTTTGTAGCTCAAAGCTACTTTTCATAACCAATTACACCAAATCTACATGATTAAAACAACACAAGCCCAAAAAAATAATCTTAAATAAAGAGTGACAAATATTAAAAAATGTTTAAAAAAAAAGCTTTAATTACATCAGCGAGACATTTATAACATCCACTTGTCCCTATGGGACCCAGGAGACCATCTGCAGCTGATCTATTGCTGTTCAACTTGAGATTAACAGTCACTTCCATCAAATGACACACACACACACACACACACACACACACACACACACTGGAGTATAATGCCATCAGTCCAACAAGCAAAGTATAGTAACATTACAAAAATGAAGAATGGGAAGAAATGAACTAAATGTCCTTGATGATGTACAAAAGAAAATCAGTCTCACACACACACACACACACACACACACACACTTCTCATTTTCACGGCATGACCGATCCGCGATGGACAGATTGTAAAAATGTAATTACTACAACACGTCGGCCAAGCAACCTCATGTTTTTCCTTTCTTGCCATTTCTTAAACACACACACACTCTGCAACACACACACACACACATACACATGCATCCAGATGTTTTACACCCTAAACGAGCAACGTGTGTAGTAGCTTTAATTTGGCGCGGTTTAATGTTGAGCGGGGGGAGTGAATGAGTTTAGTTGTAATACGCGGAAAAGCTAAATGAAGTCAGGACGGCTGTGCTGATGCGCTGACACTTTGTGCTCTTACACACACCACGGAATGAAAAAGCCTGGTGAATTTTATTAATGATCGTGGGACAGTACCGCAAAACATCAAAGGTCCACACGAGAGATTAATGACCCGCAGCCAGACTGTTTAATTACCGCTGGCTAATTAGATTCTTGACCAAATTTTTAATATCTGCATTCCCCTCCACCGGCTCATTGAAATTCCGCCATATTTATCAAGCTTTCAGTGGAACGCCTGACTCGGCCGCTTCCTGGCCCTTTTCCCGCCCTCTTCCTCGTTTCCTGAGGAAAACCCATTATTAAATAAATATGAATAAAGGCGAGGTCAGGAAAGTAAAGCTAAACCGATTGGCCCGTGATGGGGTGTCAAGTTTATTTGTTTATAATGAAGTACTTTATAATTCGCTTTAAAAAAATAATAACATGACCTTTTCCGAGCTGAAGCGAAACACGTCCCCCCCCCTCCCCCCGTTTTTTTTCGCCCCCCGTCCCCTCCCGAACGCCTGTCGAATGCAAAACTCCAGACGCACAGTTCCGAAATTCGTCACTCTGCCTATAAATTAATCCTGACGTTATGGGTGATCGGTTTATTATTATTATTATTTTTATTTAGTAACTAATATCAATTATTCAGTAATTACTCTGAAACCCATATAAAAAGTTACAAGCAAAGATCGATCGATATTCATCTTTTTTTTGGAACCGACACCGATACATTTTTAGCATGTTTATGTGAGCGATAACCAATACGCAAAACCGATATTTATTTATTTATTGTTTTACTTTTAGCATTTTTATTAATAACACTGACAATACAGTCATTTTACTTCCTGGTTGTAAACAAATTATTCTCAAATTTTTATAAATGGAGGACGCAGAAAGGGAAAGAAATGAAATATTATTTAGCAAAAGAGCATCTTTGTTAAATAAAAGCTTTAATGAGGTAAAAATAAAACAGGGACCTAATAAAAAACATACCAACTGTAAGGTTGTTGTTTTATGTTTCATGTTTTATGTTCTAATCTTGTCTCTTGTTTTGGTTTATATCATGTTTTTGAGTTCATGTTTCTGTCTTTCGTTTACTTCCTGTCTTGTCCTGTGTCATGTGATCTTTGTTCCTCATGTGCTCCTTGTCATGTGATCCCCTTGTCTCTGTAAAGAAAACCACTGAAGCGAGTGATATTTTGCAGTTTATTTACAATTTGACAAAACAATAAACATAAACAAAACAAGGCTTACCTTAGCTTAGCTTAGCTTAGCATAGCATAGCTTAGCTTAGCTTAGCACACTAGCATAAACAGAAGCAGAAAACATCAACTTGAATTGAATACACTTGACTTAGCTTGACAGACTCATTACAGCAGTACAGGGACACAGCCGAAATCTATAACAAAAGGTACACAAAAGGGCTATAAATACACGAGACTGACCAATGGAAACACAACAAGAACACAACATGACAAGAAGCACATGACCAACAAAGATCACGTAACACAGGACAAGACAGGAAGTAAACAAAAGACGCAAACATGAACTCGAAAAACATGACAGAATATGAGACAAGATCAGAACGTTAAACATGCAACAAACATAAAGCATAAACACATAAAACAAGAAACATGAACCTTACACCAACATTTCTAACAAAAAAAGCGAAACTATCTTAATAAAAAAAAAAACACTTTGCTACTTTATTGTGGTTTAGTCTTAACAGCCAGTTAAGATAGTAAAGCCAATCGGTCCCGTAATGTCAGTCTTGCAGGCAAGTCTTAAAATGTCCACAAGATGACGCCATATATCGGTGGATCCGATATAACAAAACCAATATCTGATAATGGAACAATGCTTAAATATCGGGCAATATATCGATGAAAAAGATTACCGGTCGAACATTAGTTACATGTTATAAAAAATATTTTTGTCATTTTTTTTTGTCACGTGATCACCAACTTCAAGCTGCAGCTTTTGCAAGTTACAAAGCATTCGCACTGGACACCACTTCCAAAAACGAACATTTATTTCAAACGTTTATTTATTTTCATTAGGCTACAAACCCCTGTAAGCTGTTACCATAGAAACAATCATCGTTCAAATAAATCAGTAACTTGTGACCAATCAGATTCAAGCATTTTGTAGGATCGTGACCTTAATAAGTATTTTTAGGACAAAATAATATATTTTTTTAGATCCATTTTTGGTGTTTATTTGTATTATGTTTAAGTTAGTTAGTTAGTTAGTTAGTTAGTTTTCATTATAAACCCGACTTTAGCGTTTGTATTTGGAATGTGATGCACTCTGGTAGGTGTTTTTGTATGCTTGATAAATTGTGTGTGTATTGGTTCATGTCACTCGAGGCTGGGATTACACAGCACCATCTGCTGTCGTTTTAAAATCATTGCACAATAACAACAACCATTTAGAAAAAAAAAAAGAAGAAAAAAACAGCTCACACTTCCGCGGACCCCCACACGCGCGCATTTATGGTTAGATACTTCAAATAAATGAAGCGTTCGACTTGGATGGCTGCTGCACACATTTGCTGCTTCGTCGCAACACTTCCTGCGTTCAACTTTATAGCTTCATTTACAACAGTGTCTAAGCGGCGATATTAAAGGGGGAAAAAAAACACCGACTCACGAATATTAACTTTGTTTTAAACGTAGAGGCTGATTTTATTTCTGCTACAGCAAGAGAAATGTTCATGTCGGGGACAAAAAATCTGGAATGTCCTCGTTTTTTGTTTTAACACAAAAACTAAGTTTGGGATTTGGTTGTTTAAAGGTTGTTTGAAGGTTTTTTCTTAATGTTGATATTTTGTACAGTAAAGGAGGAAGTGCAGTTCTGAATCTTTTCGACTGTAGAGATATTCTCCCAGCTCGTAGTCTCTGTTCAGACCTCAATAGCACTGTAGGTGGGTGATTAAGGTGTTGGACTGCTAACTGGAAGATCAGGGTTCGATTTCCAGCACCAACAATCTGCCACTGCTGGACCCCCTGAGCTAGACCCTTAACCCCTAATTGCTCAGTTGTATAAGAGATAAATGTAAGTGACTCAGTCATGTCCTGAACTCTGATTGGACAGTGCTAAACGGTGTTGCTTTGAGTGTTAGTGGTTAGAGTGGTGGTGAGTCTCAGGACCAGCTGACTATAGATGAAAAGCTCTGAATCCATTTACAGAGTCTGAATCACTTATTGAGTCTTAAGTTCTTTGAGTCACTCAGGTCAGTAGCTATTCTGCCTGCATTTGCCATGGTCTTCCACTAGAAGGCACTCATTAAAACCTTAAAATCCACAGAATTCTTGGACTTATGAAAGTCACTCACAAATCCAGCTGTTTTGCTATGCATCTGATGGATCCGATAAATCCCACTGTTCAAATGAATCAGTATTGTTTAGGGCCGTGGTTCCCAAACTGGTGGGGAGTAATTCTGGGGGACGGGGTTTCGAAGGCTAGTTTGAAGTGATGCATCTAGAATATTTGTTTCTATTTGCAGTAGTGATGTTTTTCCCTGCAAAAGATTGAGTCCCCAGGCTACAGATTGTTCCTTACTCATTAATATAAATAATAAACAGAGTTGGACTTAAACTGCAGCCCTGTGTCACTCCTTGCCCCTAAATGAAGAATTCTAAGGGTCTTTGTGCATGTGTGTGTGTGTGTGTGTGTGTGAGAGAGAGAGAGAGAGAGTCTGTAATGTATTGTATTGAGTTTTTGACTACTTGAGGTGTAGTAGAGTTTATTTCACACCTGTATTGCACACTGAGACGTGAGCTTCACCGCTGCAACGAGAGAGAGAGAGGGAGAGAGAGAGGGAGAGAGATGTGACCCAGTGCGTGGTGTAACTCTATCATTTCTCTTTTGATGATGAGGGGCTGGTGGAAGACAGGCAGCAGAAAACAGAAATTACAGAGGTGACGTTAGTGGGTCGTGTAAATTGAAATGGAGAAACGCGTTCACGCAATTAGTGAGTAGGAGACGCAGCTCTTCAATAAAAAAAACAGGCTTTTCGCCTGATGCTTTTTACGCTGAGGGATTATTGCCACAATTTAAGACAATTTACTCTGTCAAAATAAACTCAAACGTGCACGAAGAGAGCAGGGGGAAAAAAACGTACACCGCTAATTACCGGCTTTGCGCGGCTGAGGCTTTCTGCTAAAACACAGAGGAAGGGGCTACTGCAACTCAGACAAGTGTGTGTGTGTGTGTGTGTGTGTGTGTGTGGACCTCAGGTTTGTTCCTCAGATCCTAGTCTTTATGAATACACACACACACACACACGGAACACACATTCTGTCGCATCAAAATAATATCATATACAAACTGTTCCATCTGATATGTTGATGCACACAGAGGAAAATATGGGCAAGATGGATAGTGTCAACGTTGATCTGTGTGTTAGAGATAATAGAGGGAGAGAAAAGTAGAAAGAGAGAGAAATAGAGAGAGAGGACAAAATGAGAGAGAAAGAGCAGGGGGCAGAGCGAGCGAGCGATAAAAGAAAGGAGAAAAAGAAAAAGAGCCGGAGGAAAAGAAAAAGAGAGGAAGAGATAATAAGAGCGAGAGAAAGAGAAAAGGAGTCAGAATGCGAAAAAGGGGCAGTGAAAGAAAAAGAACAAAGAGAGGAAGAGAAAGAGGAAAAGAGTCAGACAGAAAAAGAGAGAAAAAAAGGCAGAAAAAATGAAAGAAAGAGAGAGAGAAAAAATAGATGCAGCTGGAATGATAGAAAGAGAAAGAGAAAAATACGGAGAGAGAGAGAGAGAGAGAGAGAAAGAAGAAAGAAAGACAGAGAAAGAGATCATGCATGCAATTATATGTATATATTTTTCCAGATTTGTCCACAGAATTTTCCAGAAAGCTATAAAAAGAGTATAAAAAACCCTTAAGGAGTTTAGTCATTACTTCATGTGCTGGGATTCGAACTCACACCCTTACAACCTTCAGATCAGCGGCTGTTTCTTCATTTTTAATTTTACTTCTTATTGTTGTTTGTTTATTTTTTCCTCCAGTAAAAAGGAAAACAGGAAGTGTCACGTTTACAGAATGCATGATTATATCGTAGGTTTTATTCCCCACACCACCAAGCTGCCACTGCTGGGGCCCCTGTGCAAGGCCCTTAACCAGGAACTGTAAATAAAATGATCAGATCTTAAAGGATGTCATATCACATACTGGCAGCGACAAAAGAAAGAAAAGGAAGTTTTGTGGCTCGTCCTGTCTCATCATGAGTTTGGGAGTCGTCACACAGCGAAAGGTCAAACTCACACACACACACACACACACACACACACACACACACACAGCATACACACACGACTCTGACGAGCATGGATTAAAAACCACCAAAATTGAAAAAAAAAAAAATTCAATTAAAAACTTTATGGAGTGACTTATGGTAAAGTTGCCAAAGATGCACAACTTCCTCCTTCTTTGGTCTGTAAATTCAGACACTAATCGAATAACACAAACCATCTTTCAAAGCATAAAACCCGACAAGCCCGTTGGTGATTTCCTCTCCATTAGATTGCTTTTGATTTCAGGAGGATTTTCCTGTATATCTGAACAAGATCTGGAGACGAGAAACCGCATCGCTGTTCCGCTTTCGCAAAGTGCTCTTTGTTCCCCATTACGTCTGCGGCTCCTTTCGGTTCATTTAGACTTAATCAAATAAAGAGTTTTATTAAAAAAAACAACTTCAGAGAATAAAAAAAAAAAAACAACCGAAACTCCGGAGTGAGTGAGTGAGTGAGTGAGTGAGTGAGTGAGTGTGTGTGAGTGAGTGAGTGAGTGTGTGAGTGAGTGAGTGAGATGATAAGTGACAGGTGAGTGAGTGTGTGAGTGAGTGAGTCAGTAAGTGATGAAGTGAGTAAGTGTGAGTGAGTGAATGAGTGAGTGAGTGAGTGTGAGTGAGTGACTGAGTGACTAATTGAGTGTGTGAGAGAATGGCTAAATGAGTGGGTGGGTGAGTGAGTGAGTAAATGAGTGAGTGTGTAAGTGACTGAATGAGTGGGTGAGTGATTGACTGGCTGACTGAGTGAGTTTTCGAGTGACCGAATGAGTGGGTAAATGAATAATTGGGTGAGTGAATGACTGATGGAGTGAGTTTTACAGTGACTGAATGAGTGGGTGAGTGAGTGTATAAGTGAGTAAATGAGTGATTAAGTGAGTAGAAAAGTGAGTGAAGGAGTGACTGAGTGTATGAATGAGTGAGTGTATGACTGAGTGCCTCCTTTTTCTTCCTTTCAGGTCAGTTATAATAAACGAAAATATTTTTGATTGACACTTATTGCGGTTCTGAGAAGCGAACAGGATTTTTGGGTATATAGGAAAGCAGTGCGTCTCTCCGTCAGTCGCTGGACTCAAATTCACTGATTCTTATCGGCCCTCGACGGCATCTGCTCTTCCTCATCGCGATAACGCTCGCATTAAAAACTGTGACGAGCAGAAAAGTTAGTCACAGATGACATCATGGAAATACAAGCACAAGTTTTTGATTTGCTTCGGAAAATGAGGGGAAAAAATAAACAGAGCAACGAGCGGCATTAAAACATGAGTACAGCAGAACTGGATAGCTGGTGGTAACTGGGTATCTGGTGGTAGGTGTGTAGCTACTAATAACTAGATAGCTGGTGTTATGTATTTAGTGTCAACTAAATAGTTTGTGGTAACTAAGTAGCTGGTGGTAGGTATTTAGTGTCAACTGGTAACTAGGTAGCATGATACTATATGTAGCTGGTGAGTAGGTGGTGGTAGCTGGTGGTAGGTATGTAGCTACTGGTAACTAGATAGCTGGTGTTATGTATTTAGTGTCAACTAAATAGTTTGTGGTAACTAAGTAGCTGGTGGTAGGTATTTAGTGTCAACTGAGTAGTCGGTGGTAACTAGGTAGTATAGCGTAGATACTATGTAGCTGGTGGTAACTTGTGGTAGGAATATCATTTCTTATAACTACGTAGCTGGTGGTAGGTATTTAGCTGGTGGTAAATATTTAGTATAGATATGGCCCTTTTGACAGCTATATTGCTAGTGGTAGATATATAGTGGCTGGTGGTAACTAGGTAATTAGCAAGCTAATGGTAGATAAATAGCTGGTAATAAATAAGTAGCTGGTGGTAACTAGGTATATAGTGTTTGGCATATAGCTTGTGGTAGAAATATAACTGCTGGTAGATATGTAGCTGGTGGTAACGTAGCTGGTAGTAAATATGTAGCCGTCGGATGAAAGAAACGCTGTTTAATTCCACGTAACATTTAAATAAAATGTATTCCCCCGTTTTATTTTCAGTGTATAATCAGATGAATGCTTCCGATTCAGTAGGTGAAGATTAAAAACACCTCATTCGCATTTTCATAAACAAAAGTCGAAAGCTTCACCTGGAGTTTACACACCGTTCGCTAATTGCGTATTTATTTACGCTTTATTTGCACTTCCGTCTCAAATCGTTAATACTCACTCGTCAGCTCAGGAATAATACATTGCGACTCTAACGGCATGCACTAATCGACGATCCTCTGTAGCCGCTTGGCTTCAGGCACTGCCGCACTGCGCGGATCTAAAAAAAAAAAGGGAAAGAAAGGGTTCCGGTTATATATATGACGGCGTTCTGCGTTCTGATTGGTCGGACAGCGTTTCTGAGGAGAATCTTCCAGAACTCCAGTTTCCACACTCAGGCGTATAGTGCGACAGTGCATTAAGTTGATGGTGTGTGTGTATAAGTAATGTGTTTATGTGAAAGAGAGAGAGAGAGACAGAAAGAGAGAGAGACAATGTGTGTGTGTGTGTGTGTGTGTGTGTGTGTGAGAGACTGACGAGTAGCGGCGGTAATTAAATAAAACACTTTGTCCAGCACTCCAGACAAAAAGTGATCACATGTATTTCATAGTCTGAATCTTGACCCAGACCAGAAACTCAAGTGTTATGGATGACTACACACACCTTACACACACTCCCAACCCTATACACACTTTACACACGGTGAGTAATTTAGTGTGTCACAGGCCAGCATAGAGAGGCCTTGTGTACGAGCAGGGCCACGCATTAACGCTCAGGGACAAAGAGCAGTAATTAAAAGCTGAGGAGAGCACATGAACGCTCGTGTGTATGTGTGTGTGTGTGTGTGTGTGTGTGTGTATGTTGTGCGCTGTGAGCCGTGACAGAGGAAGGTGCTGGCCGCCGCTGTCCTCACAGAGAATACAGCAGGTAATTGTTATTGTACTCGAGACGTCATCTTTCATTAAATACGCAATTCATCTTGAAGGTGAGACGTTCACAGCAGCTACGCGGATTTCTCGCAGATCAACGCTAGCAACGTAGCGGTGTTTTTTAAAATAATACTTACTTTATTTCATATCATTTATTTTAGAATTTAATAATACTGTATTTGATAATACTTACGCCAGATTCTCTGTTCCCTTTAGAAGCATTTGGCAGACGTCCTTATCCAGAGTGACTTACATTACTTTCATTTATACTGAGCATTGCCCACCAGTTGCAGTTTGGTGGTGCTGGGAATCGAACCCACAATCTTTTGGTTAGCAGTCCATTGCCTTAAACACTGAACCACCTTACCACTTGTTGGTTAAACCTTGCGGTTGCCAAATCCCCCGGTATCCCCTGAAGCTTTTTTTACGCTCCTTTGTAGTTTGACTTAAATTTATGTAACAAATTGTGTAACCGCAGCTACACTGACAGATTTAATTAATGTTCATTTATAAGCACCGCTAACTGGCGTCAGGTTTCCATATTTAAAACCACCTTTCGGGGGCGGTTCAGATCCAGGATCTGGACACCGATTTAGGATTTTTGTCAGTGAAAAAAAAGCAATCCGGTTCCTGATTGGGCTCCGGCACTGCCCCCGTTAGGAAACAATATCATCCTAATCGTTACCATTAATGTTGCATTAAGTTATGTTGTCTAATGAGGAAAATGTTTTATTATATTACGTGAGGAAAGGAGTCTCCAGTTTCAGCAGTTCAGTTTGTTCCGTCTATGTTGTACGGTTTTAAGACAGCAGCACTGAGTAAGAGACAAGAGGCAGTGTTGGAGGTAGCAGAGCTGAAAATGTTGAGGTTCTCTTTGAGAGTGAGGAGGTTGGGCAGGAGCACATTAGAGGGATGGATCATGTTGGACATGAGATGGTTTGGACATGTGCAGAGGAGGGGGACTGGAAATGGACCTGCGGGCAGGAGGCAAAGAGGAAGGCCAAAGAAAAACTATATGGATTTAATAAATGAGGACATAAAAGTAGTGGGTGTGAGTGAAGACGATGCAGAGGATCGGACTAGGTGGAGGAGGACGATTTGCTGGAACCTCTGAAGGAAACAGTCAAAAGGAGAAGAAAACTGCACTGTGTTTCGCACCAGAATGTACCACATGACCCTGTGCTGAATTGTTTGCCTCTATCCGTACGCCCCACGGTATGTAACTTCCTTCATACTAATCGGTGTAATCAAGTGTAAGTACATTAAGTGAAGCAGAATGAAAATAAAAATAGAACGAAACAAGCAGAAGGTGAAAGTTTTTTTTGCATTATAAATTTCACATTAGCTGACAGCAAGACAACACTTTTTCTCGATAAAAAAACAAAACAGAACAAAAGACAAAAGTGAAAAGTTGGAGGCCTCGTCCCCCGAGGCGCAGGAAGAGAAGCGGCACCTGCGAGAGCAGATGGAGGAAGAGAGCACGAAATGTGGCGAGGTATTTTTTTTTTGCGCGGTGCACCGCTACCTGCTGTGAGATGAGCGACATCGCTCTGTTGATGTTCCTCTCCGAGAAGCTGTTGGAGGGAAAAAACGTCTCTCATTTAAAGCCGCAAATTACAGCCGAGAGAAAGAAAAGAGCAGCACTTAGCCCATCACGGCCGTCATGGATGCGTCTTTTTTTTCAGGCTGACAAAAAAGGAACCGATGCCGGAGCGAGCAAATGCACTGCGCCCTTTATCAACTGGGCTGCGTTATAATTAAAATGATATCCAAGACTTCCATCACGCTCTGTTCCCTTGCTCGCTCTCTCTCTTTCTCTCTCTGTCTCACCAACAGCAATCAGCCTGGTGTATCGAACTCAGACTTTCCCCACTGAGATGATGCGGTAAACAAATCTAGACTAGCCGGTTACAAATAAATGAAAAACTCTCAGCAAGTCTTTTTTTTTGATGCAGCGGACAAGTTTAGGGAAATACATGCGCGGTGACAGACGTGACATGACATGAAGTGGGGATGAATCTCTCATGACTTCCTTGTCACTTTCCGCTTCTTCCAGTTCGGTTTTTTTTTCCAGAACATGAACTCTAGGGACAAATTGGGGTTTTGGGGGTCGGTGGTCGCGGACGCTACTTGCATTCCTTGTCTCCACGATGACAGGGAGGTCTCAGAATAGCTCCATGTCTCACTCGTCGTCTTTTTCCAAGTCTCTTGGCCTTCAAACCTCATTCCGGTCGTCAGACACTTCCTCGGATTGTCAAACGGAAAATACATAAATATATTATTAAAGAGTCGACCTCTGCGTCTGGTTGACGTCGGAGGTCATTCATCAAATCAACAACGGGACAGTAAAACCTCAGAGACATATATGTACATACCAAGTGATTTAGGATGCAGCGTGTGTCCACCCTGATGGACGTCGAAGGAGCCGTTAAGACTGGTCCAAGCAAAGCAGGTCTTAACCATGTGGCACTATTTTGACAGACCGCGCTCTCGGGTTGGGGGTTTTGTCTAAAAGTTTTGATAAAAAGTGCCAGAAAAGCGAGGACACTAAAGACCCTGATGTCCCTTTCCATAACCAAACAGCAAATCCGACAAATCCCCCTTGTGACAGGATCCCGGGTTTCAAACAAGCTTAGCATTGGATTGACCTTAAACAATGTTTTACCATGAATACCAGGACACAAAGAAAGACACGGGGAAAACTCTCAAAGGTGATGGTGTACAGTAATAAACATCTCAAGCAGGGCCGGCTCAAGCCTTTAAAGGACCCTAAGCCGAATTTAATTTGGGGGGCCCCTCTGTGCTGCCAACATCACCAATTATGGTCAATCCTTGATCATTTACACACTATAAAACCTAACACACCCATTATTAATTTTATTTGTTGTAGCTGTTTTGCTCACATCCTTAAAGCAGTAAGTCATTGTTTGGACGACCAGGGAGACTGGGGTTTAGGCCCCACCGTCAGTCTGTCAGCGTTGAGTCCTTGACTAAGACCTTTAACCCTTCCTGCTCCAGGGGCGCTGGATCCTGTGCTCTGACCCCAACTTTCTATGCAACAAAACAAATTTCACTGTGCTGTGGAGTTTGTTACCCTTTAACCCTCTTAAGCAAGTCCTTTTAATAGCAAACTAAGCAGCTGCTTAGGGCCACTGGGGGCCACCAAGATTACATGAAATTACAGCAGTTTATATATATATATTATGTTTAAAGCCGAAAACTGTCATTTCATGCCTCGGCCGGGCTTTTATCTACAGTATATCCACATTCGGAACATTCTTTTACATACAGTAAATACATAAAATCATTGATACACACAATTACACGCAAAGTCTTACATTTCTGGCATTTCGCAGATATTCTTATTTACATTTACAGCATTTGGTAGACGCCCTTATCCAGAGCGACTTACATTCATCTCATTTATAAGACTGAGCAATTGGGGTTTAAGAGCCTTGCTCAGGGGCCCAGCAGTGGTGGCTTGGTGGAGCTGGGAATCGAACCCACAATTTTCAGGTTGGTATTTTATTTAAGTTTTTTACACAAATGTCCAGTTGAGGGTTAAGGGCCATGCTCCGGGGTCCAGCAGTGGCAGCTTGGTGGTGCTGGGAATTGAATAAGTAATCTTCCGGTTCGCAGTCCAACACATTCACCACTCCCGCAATTCTTCTTGGTTTGATCAGCACAAGTATTTCTCTTTCTCAGCAAAACTATTAAGAGACTTTTATTTATTTATTTTCTTTTTTTTCTCCTTTATTTTCTTGGTCTTTTGCCTCATAGATGTATATAACTGTGTACACACACACACACACACACACACACACACACACACACATACTCAATCTACCTCACAAAAGTAAAAAAAAAAAAAAAAACTATTTCTTCATAAGTGAAAGTACTGATTATATCCCTAAGATCTACTCCCGAGGCCACACACACACACACACACACACATACACACACTCTCGCACAGAGCGAGCGCCGCACTGTTTCACTGCTCCATTAGGCCGTGTTACCTGATGACGCTCTCCTCCCTTTATTTATCTATCTATTTCTGCCTTACGCGACGACGCGGGTTACCGTTTTAATATCTCAAGAGAAACACGATTATTACGTCTTAATGCTGAAATTACGCCGCCTGTTTTTTTATTTTGTTCTCTTCTCCTCTCGATGCCGATCGCTTTTTTCTCCCTTCTTTCTCCTGCGTCGCACCCCATGGCATTAACATCTTTATCTCGGCATGTGTTTCTGGTTTTAAAACCTTTACCCCTGCTGTTTGAAAAATAGTGCTCATTTTCATCCCCCATGGAGAGCTGAAATCCCCATAGGCGAACCATTAGAGTTCTCGGAGCTCCCCTCATCCAACCCCCCCCCCCCCAACCACCACCACCACCCCCCCTCTTCCTCAGCGCTTATTACTCCTGCCTGTACACTCCGCACTGGCTCATTGAGTTTCACTAAATTATGCAAATAAGGTGATGCTCAACATATAGGTTTTTTTTTTTCTTTTTCTTTCCATTCCTCCATCTTCCTTCTATCTCCGTCTTCCTCAGCTTTCTGCAACTGTGCAAGTTTACACAGCTTTCCGCGTGCGGCGACATCATTACACTGACGCAAGGCTGTCAGCGAGATTTATGCATCAGTGACAAATTATATTGGAAATGTGTTTTTCTGCACCCACACACACACACACACACACACACACACATGCCCCTTCCACCTTCTTCCACTTTCCCTTTTTCTTTACTTTTTTCCTAATTTCTTTTCCCAGGTTCAGCCTTTGCCTTGTGGGCCATTCAGAGTAAACTTAGCCGACTTTCTTTCATTTTTTGCTTTATGTTGTTGTTTGTGCATATCAGCGTTCGCCTGCTGATAACGGCGGCTGTGTTCAAATGAATTCATTAATCAGACTCCGACTCACACGCTGGCTGGCTGGCTGGCTGGCTGGCTGGTGGGCTCCGGTGTCCGTGCTTGTAGTTTGGAGTTTCGTGCCTTCTTGTTTTTTTTTCTCCTCTCATCTTTTATCTTTTAGCTGCATTGCTTTCAGGAAACTGGAGATGATCTGGTGATGCTGAAGGATCTCAGGATCCTGGGCTTAATTCCTGATCTGGTCCACTGATCATTCTCTTTTTAACCCTTTCTATAAGATCTATTGTAGAGTTTGAGAACCTTCTCTACAATCTGGAGTGGAAGATCCCGTACACACACTCCTCTATGAGAAAATAGCCATAGTGTTGGTTTGCCTTTTTTTTTTTTGTTGTTGTTCTTTTTCAGAAACTTTTTGTGTTTGCTAATTTTTTGTGTTTGTTTGTTTATATTAAAATTTTAATTCTGGGTTTGTTTGTTTTTTGCTTTAAATATTATTGTTTTACTTCTTTACTGCTTTTTTTAGCGTTGTTTGTTTGTTTATTGGATTTTATGTCTTACTGGTTTTTTTTTAATTTGGGTTTTATTTAATTATTTTGTATGTACGTAGCTGCTGCGATGATTATTAATTGTTTTATTATTTTTTTGTAATTATAAATTTGTAAATTTCTATTGTTTTATAATTTTTATTTATTATTACTGTTTATTTTCTGTTTGTTTGTTTATTTTTGTCTATTGTTTTTTCTATTGTTCTTATTATTATTTGTATTCGTTATTCGTTTAATTTTTATCAATTATAGTTCTTATTTTTTATTAATTAATTAATTAATTTATTTATTTATTTATTTATTTATTTATTATGTATCGTCTCACTTTTCCTTTCTTTCGTGGAATTGTTATGTAGACGGCTGTTTATTTATTTAGCCTCATGTTACTTAATTGTTGTTATTTGGTTTTTTTTATGCTGTTTCTCTGTCTAACCGCTGCTATGACTTAAATCTACCGAACTTTTAGGCCGGCGTGAGACGACACGGTGTGAGAATCAGCCACTCGGTGCGAGAAGATAAAGCGCCGCGTTTCTCTCATCGTAAATCTTACGAGAAAAAAAAAAAAAAAACATTAAGACACTATGATTCTAAATTGAGCTACATTGGCATCAAATAATTCAAACCCCACACACACACACACACACACTTCAACCCATGAACACACACCTATCATTGGCCGCTGTCTGTCTGGCCGTGTGAGTGATTCCCCGCTGACTAATAAGCACACTTCACTGTGACAGACAGCGGACGCCGCATGACGACGCCACACAACCGCCATGTTACGGTTCGAACTTCACCGTATTGTTTATCCCCCGAAGTGCTTCGGTGCATAGATTACAGCAGGCAAAGAGCAAAACATCACAAAATCCCTCTTAACCCCTCACACACACACAGAGTGAGAGCAAGAGAGAGAGAGAGAGAGAGAGAGCACTCCAATATCACTCTCACTCACAATGTTATTAAACACAACTTTGCAGATTTACTTCTTTCAGATGGCCATTTAGGCCGGCGGCGCAGGAAGGAAGTGTGTGAGGGAATTGCAGGTTGCCAGTGTGCGTCTGGCCGTGTGGAGTGACAGGGGTTGATTTGGAGCGCGGCGCGACGGAGGCCCTCCTCCCGCGTGTTGTGACAACCGCTCATTACACCTCACCAGCTGCCGCCCTGCCACATGCAAATGGACATAAATGGGCTGCGGCTGCACAGAAGCTAATAACGCTGTTTCAGCTGCTACTTTCCTTCGACCTCTCTCTCTCTCTCTCTCTCTCTCTCTCTCTCTCGCAAATCATCCTCTTCATCTCCGCTTTCCCTTTTATCTCATCTTTCGGTTTCTCGATAATCTCTTTCTTCTTTGTCACGTTTTAAGGAGGTAAGCTGTAAAAAAAAAACAAAAAAAACATAAGCATGAATTTGACCTTTGACCTTAACTATGAGAAATTGAATAACCTTTTCAAAAACTTAACAAATTAAGTTATATATGTATAAAATTAACAAGAACGAACATTTCTACACTTTTTATCTGGGGGCGATATAGATTTTTAAACAAAAAAAAAATTCAAGAAAATTTGATAATATTAGTGGCACTGTTTATTACACATTTATTATATTTCTTATTTTTCCTTATAGCTTTTTTATCTATCTATATCTTTCGGTGTATACGCATGTGCGAGTGTTTTAAACTATTTTATAGAGAGGAAGCAAATAATTAATAGTATATTATATTAATAATATATATAATTATTTCCTGTATTATGACACAAAATTTTTTTTTTTTTAAAACAATAGATTTAGAATAGAATTTGCCAAAAAATTAGTTATTTTTAACGCTAATTAAAGCAATTGTAAGGATATAAAATGAAGGATGAAAACAAACAACAAAGGTTTAACAAAAGGTGATACAAAACTAAAAAAAGGAAAAAAGATTGTTTTAAGTAAAGAAATCTTTATTTAATATTAAAAAAACATCCAGGATATACGTAGGAGTTTACAAACATTATTTATATATATATACATTAACTGTTCTGTAATAAAATTATATATATATATATACACCGTATTCTCAGACTCGGTGGCTGCTCACGACCATGTTGCTAGAGTGTGTTGGGTGTGTGATTTAAGATGAGTGTATTAAGTGAAGCTGCAGCTCTCTCAGCGATTGTCCTCCTCCACTTTGACCACTTAGCGATTCTCAATTTTTTTCCCCCTGCCGTCGGTTAATGGGCTTTTCTCTCTGCTGCTCAGTTTAAATCCCGTTTTAATCCTGTTGTCTTAAAAAAAAAAAAAAAAAAACAAAAAAAAAACAAGGCTCGAAAAAGGACGGACTTAGGGACGTGTGTAGCTAACTCCAGGGAATAGAGATGGCAGCCGAATCTTTTAAATAAATAATCACGGGTGATGATGTACCAGAGGACGCGGTGTTGTTAAGGCGAAATTTACATCACAAAATCAGGTTTTAATAGCAGGACGATGGGAACATTTTTTTCGGGGAAACTGGGGAAGGGAATTTCAAATTAAAACGGTTTTTTACCTGGGTGTTTTAAAAGGTGGGGAAATGGGAGTTGGGTGTTGGGCATGTGGGTGTTTTCAATAATGTGGGTGGGGGAGAATCTCCGAAAGTGGCAAGTTGAACGGGGCATAATGGACGAAGAAAATATTCTAGGAAAACGATTTAATACTGGATGGTTTATTACGGTTTTGATAATATTAAAAAGATCACGTAGGTTTGGGTGGGGAACATCTTAAATAATAATTTGGGGGAATTTTAGGCACAAAACTGACTACAGCACTCGGGCTCACTGAAATTGCAGGGTTAAAGAAATAAGTGGCGTAAAAAAATGCAGCGCAATCACAAAAAAGATTTGATCCCTGCTGAAATAACCGTATGAATCTTTGTTTAAGAAATAAATAAATTCTGATATGAATTGAACATTTTGAAAGAATCAAGGATAATTAAGGTTTTTATTCACTTAAACATCAATTTGGGAATGTTCTTGGGAAGGAACCGTTTAAAGCAGGTCCACTTTGAAGGCTGACAATAAAGACCGGGGGGGTTCCGATTTTAATCTTAGAGAACTCCTTAATTTCTGTTTACAGTCTCTCAACAACGCTCCACACAGCTTTGATCTGAAGTTTAGCACATCAGCTACTAGAAATGGTGAGCACACTGTGGTAGTTTGATCAGATATTGGGACAGTCTTAATTTCCCATTACATAAAATGCTACGCAAATGTTTCTAGGGCCCCCTGAGTAAGACCCCGAACCCTCCAACATGGGCTTACAGGTTTTTCTCATATAAAGGGCGGGGAGTTCATCGTGACAAGCTCAGGGGGGACTTGGCTAAGTGGGGGACTTAGTGTATCAGTGGCTGGTTACACCCACCTCACAACGCACACTACCGATAAATCAACACAAAAAAAATAACAATTCGAATCATCAAAGTTGCTTTAGAAAAGACCACCCCAACAGCAAAGACAGGGTACTTTGGCTGGGTAAGTGCTGGCAGAGGGTGAAAATCGAAAATGACCAGAACCAGGCTTCGGACGGAGAAAACAGAGGGCCAGAGAGGGAAACGAAGAGAACCTAGTTTAACAAGAGGATGTTTTTTTAACTCAGGGAAACCGAGCAGAAGGTTATACAGGGTTGTTTTTTGGTAACCACTGATCCATCGTGAATTTGTTGGGGCGTGTTGGTCATAGCATCACAGTTAGAATCATATAGTTGTGTGTGTTGGGGGAAGGGGTGTTTTTTTAAACCAGGGGTTGTTGTTGGTTGGTTGGTTGGTTGTTTTTTACCTGGATCTCAAGCACCGAAGCTACAAGAACTCTATAGTACATTTGTGTGGGATAGGGTGTTGTTCGTTTGTCTGTCTTTCTGTCTGTCTGTCTGTCTGTCTGTCTGTCTGTTTGTTTGTTTGTTTGTTTGTCCTGGATCTCAAGCACCAGAGCTACAAGAACTCTATAGTACATTTGTGTAGGATAGGGTGTTGTTTGTTTGTCTGTCTGTTTGTCTGTTTGTTTGTTTGTTTGTTTGTTTGTTTGTTTGTTTGTTTATACCAGGGCCTCAAGCACCAAAGCTACAAGAACTCTATAGTACATTTGTGTGGGATAGGGTGTTTGTTTTTGTTTGTTTGTTTGTTTGTTTGTTTTATTACCAGGGCCTCAAGCACCAAAGCTACAAGAACTCCATAGTACATTTGTGTGGGATAGGGTGTTTGTTTGTTTGTTGTTTGTTTGTTGTTTGTTTGTTTGTTTTATCAGCAAAGCTACATGAACCGTTTATAGGATATCTGTAGGGAGAAGGGGGCTGTTTGTTGGTTGGTTAGTTTGTTTGTTTGTTTGTTTGTCTGTCTCTTTGTTTGTTTGTTTGTTTGTTTATACCTGGGTCTCTAGCATCAACACTACAAGAACTCCATGTTACATTTGTGTGGGATGGGGTGTTTGTTTGTTGTTTGTTGTTTGTTTTATTAGGGTTCCAAGCAGCAAAGCTACACAAACTGTTTATAGTACATTTGTAGGGAAGAGGGGGCTGTTTGTTGTTTGTTGTTTGTTGGCTGTTTGTTTGTTTGTTTGTTTGTTTGTTTTTATTAGGGGTCCGTGCACCGAAACTACATGAACCCCTATAGTAAATTTGTGTGTTGTTGTTTTGCACAAACAATGTAGGAAAAATCTATAATTTATTCCAAAAAAAGGACAAGAGACAAACCCAAAGGGGCGCGACAGAGAGAAAGAGATAACCTGTCTGCTGTTCAGCTTATGGACAGAGACGTTCGTTGTGTTATTTGTGATGATGTTGCTTTGTTCTGGGGTCATATGTTATTTAAATCTCAGCCCATTATGTGTGTGTGTGTGTGTGTGTGTGTAAAAGAGGGAGAAACAGAAACAGCAGGGGAGGTGTAGAAACATAGTCCTCTGTCTCGCCCGGGTCTCCTGCAGGCTTCAATGTGATGCTGTTACAGGTAGAGGAAGTGTTCAAGATCAAAATGCTGCTGAGTCTCTATAAAAATAAACACACGTTTACAAAACCTCTCTCTCTCGCTCTGTCTCCCTCTCTCTCTCTTTCTCTCTCTGTCTCTTTCTTTCTGTCTCTCTCTTTTTCGCTCTCTCTCTTTATCTCTCTCTTTTTCTCTCTCTGTCTCTCTCTCTCTTTATCTCTCTCTCCGTTTCTCTCTCTCTGTCTCTGTCTCTCTCTCCCTGTCTCTCGCTCTGTCTCTCCCTCTCTCTCTCTCCCTCTCCCTCTCTTTCTCTCTGTCTCTATCTCTGTCTCTCTCTCTCTCTCTCGCTCTGTCTCTCTATCTCTATCTTTAGTACACACACAAACACTGAATGCATGAGAATCTATTGATGCATCGTTGATGTATTCTCTCCACCGCTTTTATATGTCAAACACAGTATGGTATAGTTTATATCAGATAATGTATTTATATCAAATAACAGATAGATAGATAGATAGATAGATAGATAGATAGATAGATAGATAGATAGATAGAATGTGGGGGTGGATGGATAAATGGATGTATAGTTGGATAAATAGATGGATGGATGGATGGATGGATGGATGGATGGATGGATGGATGGATGGATGGGTGAAGGGATGGATGGATGGATGGATGGGTGAGTGACGGGATGGGTGGATGGATGAGTGGATGGATGGTTGGATAAACAGATGGATGGATAGATAAGCGAATAAGTGAATGGATGGGTGGTCAGACAGATAGATGGATGGATAAACAGACGGATGGATGGATGGATGGATGGATGAGTGGATGGATAGATGGATAAACAGATGGATGAGTGGATGAGTGAATGGATGGGTGGTCTGACGGATGGATGGATTTGGATGTGGATGTTGGATGGATGGAGTGGATGAGGTGGATGGATGAGTGGATGGATAGATGGATAGATAGGTAACTGTACAGACAGTTCGATTCCCTTGAGTTCAGCCTACTTGTTTATGTTTCTTCCGTACCTAAGTTTCTCTGTTTGGCATTTGGCAGGCACTAGGCACTAAGGGACTGCACTGAACCTCATAAAGACGTGTCCCTTTGAGGAAGCGTACGGGATGGGATTTCTGCAGGCGAGAAACACATTTTCTATTTTTGTGATTCAAAAATAAATCAACATCCTGAATAAACGGCTACAGACACACGCCGAGCTCAAAGAGGACAGTTTATAATCTAATGAATTGATTTGCAACATCCTTCAGCTGTGACCGTGTGACAAACAGTTCCAGTCCCACATTAACATCGAGTTCCTAAAATACGAATAATCCTCGGTCCCCAACAGCTTAGAAAAAATCAGGGGTTTATAGAGCCGAGAGTCCGAGCGACTCGGGCCACGATCAAGCCAGGAATGTTTCTGAAGCCGAGGACGCGAACGTCCTTCCAAAAGCTTGAAGACGAAGTGTTTAAAATTAGAAAAGAGATTAAGCAGATAGCAGCTCTGCCTCTGGACGGAGACTGAAAGAGACGAGGGAGAAAAAGCAAAAGAGAGAAAGAAAAAACCGAGCCTGTGCACTGGGAGACAGATTTACCACCCATCGACATATTCAGTGCCTGAAAGACATCCCATCAGAGCTTTACACACACACACACACACACACACACACACACATACAACATAGAGCTCAAATATTAGACAGTATCAGACAATTTTGTCTCTCTTTCCCTCTCTGTCGCTCTCTTTCCTCCTCTCTCTCTCTCTCTTATTCCCTCTTTCTTCCTCTCATTTCCTCTCTCTTTTTCTCTTTCTCACTCTCTTGTTCTTAAATAAAGGACTGTAAAAAGTCAAAAAAGTCTCATTTCCTCTCTTTCTGTCTCCGTCTGTCAATCTCATTCCCTCTCTCTTTTATTCCTTCTCTCTCTCTCTCTCTCTCTCTCTCTCTCTTTCTCTCTCTCTATCCCCCATCCCTCCCTCTCTCTGTTTCTCTCTGTCTCTCTCTCTCTCTCTCTGTCTTTCAATCCCATTCCCTTCCTCTTCTATTCCTTTTCTCTCGCTCTCTCTCGCTCTCCTCCCTCAGCTCTCCTCTCTCACTGGTGGGGTGTCTCTCTCTCTCTCTCTCTCTCTTTCTCTCTCTCTCTCTCTGTCTTTCTCTGTCTGAGCGAGCGCCCTTTAAATCGACTCTGACAGTCGCAACACTACCTGGCCTTTAATGCCCGTGTCAACACTGCCTCCCCTTACACAATATAGCCTCTGGCAGATGGTTAGTCCAGGATTCACACACACACACACACACACACCGTCGTAGCATTTTTCACCTGGTTACTGTAGCTGACAGGAAGAGAAGCAGATTGAGAGAGAAAGACTGCTTAAGTGGGGAAATGAGAAGATTAACGTCAGGAATAAAGGAGGATAAAAGAAGAGGGACGGCAGTGAGGAAGTCTAAAGCAGTCGATCGTCTTCCGGGGGACATCAGTAAAACCCCACCGCCGCTTTAATTAGTGCAGCTGAAACCCTTCACCTTATACGTCTGACGAATAGTTACAGTTACGGAGGCAGAACCCAGTTTAGAGAACAGACCTGAGCAGTTAAAGGGACAGTCTGTGATTTAGGTGGAAGCTTAAAAGCAAAATATTCTTTTACTCATTTACATATTAAAGGGGTCATAAAGTGAGAAATCGAAATTCTCTTGATCTTTGGACATATATGATGTCATTGTGCTATAAAAAACATCCTGTAGGTTTTTAGAGCTCAAACTAAAAACAGTTTTTAAGAGTAATAAAGTTTTGTTAATGTATGTAAGGCAGTCTGTTAAACTGATGAATGGGTTTCAGAATGTTCTGCTTTATGATGTAATAGTGTGGATGAGCTCCGCCCTCACATGAGATAATCAGTTTCTGGGTAAATAATTATAGAAATAAAATCATTAAACAGCAACAGAATCCGGAATCCATGCTGATGAGGTGGAATGGTGATTTGAGTGAGTGAGTGAGTGAGTGAATGGCTGAGTGAGTGAATGAATGGCTGAGTGAGTGAGTGAATGAGTGAGTGAGTGAGTGAGTGAGAGTGAGTGAATGGGTGAGTGACTGACTGACTGATTAACTAAATGAATGAATGAATGAATGAATGAATGGCTAAGTGAGTGAGTGAGTGAGTAAGTAACTGACTGATTAACTAAATGAGTGAGTGAGTGAGTGAGTGAGTGAATGTTTCACCTTCACAAAGAAAGAGCAACATTATTTATTAAAGCAGGAATAATAACAGGAGCTCCAGCCCGACTCCCTTTTCTCACTCTCTCTCTCTCTCTCTCTCTCTCTCTCTCTCTCTCTCTCTCTCTCTCTCTCTCTCTTTCTCTCTCTCTCTCTTCTTCTTCTTCTTCTTCCCAGGAGACTAAACAGAACATAGAAAAGAAAAAAAATCATAATCACGGCAGCCGTAAATATTAATGCATGCTCTTTGATGTCTACTTGGGAGAGTCCTGCTCCCCATTAACATTTTAACTCCAACATCACATTTGTCAGAATTAAATTGTGCGTCTTAGAGAGGGCGAGCAAACACACCACACACACACACACACACACACACACACACACACACACACACACGTGTCTGTCAGCCACAAAGGAGCAAAAAAAGGCCCAATTAGGATTGTTTTTGAACATTGTGAAAGATGAGAAAGAGAGAAAAAGACTCTGAAAGACTTGAATTTTACCAAGAGATGAAGAAAAGGAGATATGAAGTTGTTTAGCGCTCTCTAGTGGACGCATGTGGTACAATCCATACGGAAATAAAACCGTAAATTTAAGTAAGGCT
Organism: Bagarius yarrelli; assembly: GCA_005784505.1. Lineage (NCBI taxonomy): Eukaryota > Metazoa > Chordata > Actinopteri > Siluriformes > Sisoridae > Bagarius > Bagarius yarrelli. The sequence continues at coordinate 4,411,979 of VCAZ01000017.1, forward strand.
TCGTCGTTTATATTTTAATATTTTCTCACATGTAAATAATAATAATAATAATAATAATAATAATAATAATACACAACACCACACACAAAAACTTAAAGAGTAAACTTTTTAGGTAAAATTAAAAATACTGTTTATTTAAGAAATAATGATTAACCTTTATATTTTCTGTGCTATTTATAAGATGGTGGTGGTGGTTTAGTTGTTGGTGTTGGGATGTTTATTGATGTTTGTTGGTTTATTTGTTGTTGGTGGGTTTGTTATTGTTGGTTGGTGTATTGATGTTATTGTGTGGGTGTATTATTGTTGTTAGTTGGTGTATTATTATTGGTTGTGGGGTTTATTACTGTCGGTTTGGTGGGTTTATTATTACTGTCGGTTGGGTATGGGTTTATTACTGTCGGTTGGTGGGTTTATTACTGTCGGTGGTGGTTTACTGGTGGGGTTTATTACTGTCGGTTGGTGGGGTTTATTACAGTAGGTTGGATTTGGGTTTTATTACTTGGGTTTATTACTGTCGGGTTGGTGGGTTTATTACTGTCGGTTGGTGGGGTTTTATTACTGTCGGTTGGTGGCTTTATTACTGTCGGTTTGGTGGGTTTATTACTGTCGGTTGGTGGGTTTATTACTGTCGGTTGGTGGGTTTATTACTGTCGGTTGGTTGGGTTGTTTTATTACTGTCGTTGGTGGGTTTATTACTGTCGGTTGGTGGGTTATTACTGTAGGTTTATTTTGGTTTTGGTTATTACTGTCGGTTGGTGGGTTTATTACTGTCGGTTGGTGGGGTTATTACAGTGTTTTATTACAGTAGGAGGTTGGTTGGCTTTATATTACTGTCGGTTGGTGGTTTATTACTGTCGGTTGGTGGGTTTACGGGTTTATTACAGTCGGTTTAGGTATTTGGGGTTTATTAACTGTTCGGTGGTGGGGGTTTTACTTAGGTTGTGGGTTTATTCGGTTGTGGGTTTATTACTGTCGGTTGGTGGTTTTATTACATTAGGGGTTTATTTGGTTAGTTTATTACTATAGGGTGGTGGGTTTATTACTGTCGGTTGGTGGCTTTTATTCCTGTCGGTTGGTGGGTTTATTACTTTCGTCGGTTGGTGGCTTTATTACAGTAGGTATTTGGGTTTTATTACTGTCAGTTGGTGGCTTTATTACAGTAGGTGTTTGGGTTTATTACTGTCGGTTGGTGGGTTTATTACAGTAGGTATTTGGGTTTATTATTACTGTCAGTTGGTGGCTTTATTACAGTAGGTGTTTGGGTTTATTACTGTCGGTTGGTGGCTTTTATTACTGTCGGTTGGTGGCTTTATTACAGTAGGTATTTGGGTTTATTATTGTTGGTTGGTGGGTTTATTACTGTCAGTTGGTGGCTTTATACAGTAGGTGTTTGGGTTTATTACTGTCGGTTGGTGGGTTTATTACTGTCAGTTGGTCGGTTTATTACTGTCGGTTAGTGGCTTTATTACAGTAGGTATTTGGGTTTATTATTGTTGGTTGGTGGCTTTATTACTGTCGGTTGGTGGCTTTATTACAGTAGGTATTTAGGTTTATTACTGTCGGTTTGGTGGCTTTATTACTGTCGGTTGGTGGCTTTATTACAGTAGGTATTTTTGGGTTTTTTTACTGTCGGTTGGTGGGTTTTTTACTGTCGGTGGTGGGTTTTATTACTGTCGGTTGGTGGCTTTATTACTGTCGGTTGGTGGCTTTATTACAGTAGGTATTTAGGTTTATTACTGTCGGTTGGTGGCTTTATTACTGTCGGTTGGGTGGCTTTATTACAGTAGGTATTTGGGTTTTTTTTTTACTGTCGGTTGGTGGGTTTTTTTACTGTCGGTTGGTGGGTTTATTATTGTCGGTTGGTGGGTTTTATTACAGTAGGTATTTGGGTTTATTATTGTTGGTTAGTGGCTTTATTTACTGTCGGGTTTGGTGGCTTTATTCACATTAGGTCGTTGGTGGTTTTATTATTGTCGGTTTGGTGGGTTAGTTACTGTTGGTTGGTGTTTTATTATTGTTGGTGTATTACTGTATTACTGGTGGGGTGTATTATTACTCTGGTGGTGGTGGGTGTATTATTACTGGTGGTTGGTTGTATTGTGGTGTGGTGTTATCTATTAGTGGTGGGTGTATTATTATTGGTGGTTGGGTGTGGTTGGTTATTATTGGTGGTGGGTGTATTATTACTGGTGGTGGGTGTATTATTATTGGTGGTGGGTGTATTATTATTGGTGGTGGGTGTATTATTACTGGTGGTGGGTGTATTATTGGTGGTTGGTGGGTGTATTATTACTGGTGGTGGTGTGTATTATTGGTGGTGGTGTATTATTATGGTTTGGTGTATTGGGGTGGGGTGTATTATTACGTGGGTGTGGTGGATTATTATTACGTGGGTGGGTGTATTATTACTGGTGGTGGGTGTATTATTACTGGTGGTGGGTGTATTATTACTGGTGGTGGGTGTATTATTACTGGTGGTGGGTGTATTATTACTGGTGGTGGGTGTATTATTACTGGTGTGTGGGTTGGGTGTATATTACTGGTGGTGGGTGTGTTTATTACTGGTGTGGGGGTGTATTATTACTGGTGGGTGTATTTAGTGGGGGGTGTATTATTACTGGTGGTGGGTGTGGTGGGTTATTATTACTGTTGGTGGCTGGTGGGTGTATTATTATTGGTGGTGGGTGTGTATTATGGTGGGGGGTGGGTGGTATTATGTTGGTGGGTGTATTATTGTAGGTTGGTGAGTCAGATTAAGATGAAGAATAAGATTCTTTGAGCTGTTTAGTATTAAATAAATGTTGTAAATGTTATCGTTTAAGAGCGTCGTGCGCTAAAGCGGCGGCCCGGAGGAACACAGGGGCCCCTGGTGAGGAACAGCAGAGTCATTAATCAGGTGATTAATACGGGTTTAAACGCACAAGGAGACAGAGATGAATTCTGTTAACACGGTTACATCGCGATGGTGGTAATTGTTCAGTGAGCGTCTCATTTTTCACCCCGGGGGTCTTTAAAGTGGGGCTCGGAATCCGGACCACCACAAAGCGGAGAACTGGAAGAGTTAAAAGATTCAAATGATGTGTGTGTGACTGAAGAATAGAAGTTTCTGCTCAGAAGATAGATGTGTTTTGCTAGTTTTTATGTTTTATCCTGTGTGTGTGTGTGTGTGTGTGTGTGTGTGTGTGTGTGTGTGTGTGTGTGTGTGTGTGTGTGTGTGATGGAGAGGAAAAAAGAGACAGAAATCATGGGCGTACCAGGCGTAAAGTGAAAGCACTCTTCGAAGCAGCGCGACAGAATAGAGCAGTCTGTCAAATTAAACATAAAGTCAATACAACCCCTAGCAATGCCTCTGAACACACACACACACACACACACACAATACTCTCACACACACACACATACTCACACATACACATACTCACACAGACCTACTATTTTTTTTTTAAATAGTAAAAAGAATATTTCAGTTGTGTAGTTAATGTTAGCAAAAGTAGTTAATATTGTAAGTGTGTGTGTGTGTGTGTGTGTGTGTGTGTGTGTGTGTGTGTGTGTTTGTTCTTGTTAGTTAATTTACTTCCCTTTTTTTGTTTTGTAGCCAGGGTTTATTTATAATGGTTTGAGTTTAAGGCTTTAAAGGATGTGATGTGATTCAGTCTGAATGGGGTTACACACACACACACACACACACACACACACACACACACACAACTAAACTAACCTAGTAAAACCACCACAACTATTGCACATACATGTTTTAAATGTTACTAGGAATTATCCAGATAGTAATGTTGAAAGGTTTCTTTTAACTTCTGGGAGATTGTAGGTTCAATTCCCAGCACCACCAAGCTGCCACTGTTGGGCCCCTGAGCACGGCCCCGAACCCTCATTTGATTAGTGGAATTTAAAAAAAAATTGATTAATAAATAACATCATATGGCAAAATCCAGGATATGTAAATGAGATGCAAATGATGTACGGATAAGGACACGCCCCCTATTAATATTAGAAATTGATTAAGTCATGCCGTTTTACTGAGATAAACCACACACACACACACACACACTCTAATACACACACAGACTCCCGCTGCTCGTCGATCAGTATGCAGAGCCTAACGCTGCCGTGCGTCTAGTCGCGGACTAATCCAAATGAACCCAGTAAATAAGATTCTCCCCAATTACACACACTTACACCACAATGTCCAATCACGCTCCTCGGCACAAAAGCAAACAAATTCAATTCCACTCCAAAGAAATCAACTTCCCATAATTGCCCCGTGGAAGAAAAAAAAAGTGTATCAATTTTTTTTTTTCTGAAAGGAGGGAAAGGGAGGGGGAGGGGGGGCATTTCTGACTAATGACATTGTAATCGAATGCCTAGCGATAGACTTTGAATAGAAAATATAATTACATGCATTAGTTTGTCTAAGCATTTATAAGATCACAAATCCATCAGATTTTCAGAGCTGATCTGCAGAGCCATTCATCAGTGTCGCCGGCGCTTTACGCCGGGAAAAAACGTGTTCATTTGTTAGCCGCTTTAAGCTAGCGAGCCTCACGTTCGCTCAGCGTCCCGTACAGCCGAGTGGAGATGACAGCTGCGTTATCGAAAATGCACTGACTCTCAGAACTCACACACACACACACACACACACACTCATCCACGAGAGAAGTTTGTTTTTTTTTTGCATATTGTAGGAAGTTTTACAATCGTATATATTTAAATTGCTACGTGCTACGTGCTACACACACACACACACACACACACAGACACGTGGCACATGCAATATATGTTTGACTCCAGCATCAGGGTTACAGTATATGTTTTCTGGCTTAAAGCAATTATATTAATATTAAACGTAAACCTATTTAAATATTCATTTTGAAACGTTTTCCCGACGTTGTTTAAACGTTAGCTACGAGAAAATATTCGGAAAAGGATGTTCATAGGTTTGTAACGAAACATAGAAGAAATCTGAACACATTTGTTAAGATGTTGGACTGCAAATTAATGAAAATTATGGGTTCAATTCCCATGCTGGGCCCCTGAGCAAGGCCCTTAACCTTCAGTTGCTTTTTTATATAAGAAAAAAATGGGATGTAAATGTATGATGCCTCCTGTCAATCACACATCATAGCATATGCTAAATAACAGTGTAGAATCAGCCATGATGTATCGCCCCTAAAAGGGTTAAGGGCCTTCCCTAGGGGCCAAACCGTGGCAGTGGTGGCTTTACTCTTTGAGCTACCACTCGAGGCATGACGCAGTATCGGTATCTTGGTGGAGGATTTGACCAGTCAAGCAAAGCTTGTTTATGGAGGCAAGCACCCAGCACCACCGAGTAGCCACTGCTGGGCCCCTGAGCAAGGCCCTTGACCCTTAAATGCTCATTTAAATAAGATAAACGTATGTCACTCTGGATCAAGGTGTCTACCCAATGCCAGAAATGTAAATTTAAGAGGTGATGCTCCGTTTTTGGGAAGCCAATGGAGGTAAATATTATGGGCTGTTTTGTGCCCACAGTTCCACATTTTTCAGTTTTCAAAAGGGGGTAAATACTTTTGCATCTTTCTGATGTATCTTTCTGTTCTGCTTCTTCAAAAGCGTGAGCCAATAATCCCTCCGGCAACACAAGGTCATAAAGAAGTGTTCAGAGAGGCACCGCATTACACACTCGAACTCGGCGTCTCAAACTCGCATTAAAACCTCCGACGCACAGAACACACCCTCTTATTGCGTTAGCCACCACTTAGCCACGCGGAAATGCACCTCTCCTCGACACATTTGCTTAAAAACTCACAAATGTCACCGAAATTAGCTGCTATTAACGGAGATATGGAACCCGCTTACTGCGCAAAGTGTCTCCTTTAACGCGGTTAGCGCAGTAGGTAATGCGCCAAAGGTTTCACCGGGTCGCGGATCAGCGTGACAGCGGAACATCGAGTCGGTAAGCTGAAGCTAGGCGGCCATCTTGATCAGGAAAGTGATTCTGGGGAGGAAAGTACATGAAAAGGGTAAAAAGATGAACATTTGTTTCTTACTTTAGCGAAAGACAGATCGATTATGTCAGAAATTCAATGTTTGGAGAGTTGATAAAGGTTAAGAAAGATCGTGAGTTCAATACCCGGGACCGCCAACCTGCCAGCGGTGGGGCTCTAAACCAAGTTCTTAACCTTTAGCTACTTAAGTCAAGTCACCTTTATTAATAAAGTGCTTTTAACACCGAGGCAGCATGGTGGTTTAGTGGTTAGCACTGTTGCCTCACAGAAAGAAGGTCCTGGACTTGATTCCCAGGCAGGGGTGTTTCTGTGTGGAGTTTGCATGTTCTCTCCGTGCTTGCTTGGGTTTACTCCGGGTTCTCCGGTTTCCTCCCACAGTCCAAAAACATGTATATTAGGTAAATAAATGTGAAGTATGAGTAATAGCCTCCGTGCTGATAACTCTACTTCATTGGTGACAAAATGGAGAAGAAAACCTTGGGAGAAACCAGACTCAGTCGGGCGCCAGTTCTCCTATGCACAAACGAACCAGCAGGTGGCACCAAAATGTAGTCTTGTCCGGACAAGTTCTTTACCAAGGATCTTTCTCTCCACCATCTGGACTGGATCTGGTGGCGACAATGAGCTTGGAATAAGATAGAAACCGACTACCATTAGTCGCATAAATTAAATGAAAAAATGTAGTTTGTGAAACCTTGATTAAGAGCGACTTACATTTATCTCATTTTACATCCATCTGAGCAGTTCAGGGTTGAGGGCCTTGCTTAGGGGCCCAGCAGTGGCAGCTTGGTGATGCTGAGAATTGAACCCATGATTTTTTTTTTTTTTATTGTACAAATTTTTGTACAAAGATTTTGTGAGAAACAGTCGCTAAACAAAAGACGAGCCAAATCAAGAGCAACCTTTCTCTAATTCTTCTTCCTGTGTGTGTGTGTGTGTGTGTGTGTGTGTGTGTGTGTGTGTAATAAATTAGTTTTAGTAACATGGTTAATAAGGGAAAGTGAAGCGAGCCAGCCGTGTGAGGTTTCCCATCATTCCCTGTGCTGAGACCTGATCGTGCATTTAACCCTGATTCATGAGGAAGAAGCAAAGCA
>VCAZ01000017.1:4424071-4451571 GCA_005784505.1 Bagarius yarrelli
GAAACATGGTGGTGGTAGTATTGTGTTAAGATTAAACCTTGATTGATTAAGAAGCCAAGAAGGAAATACAAGAGATTATTAAATCAATAGATTTTGTATAAAAGTATAAAATATATAAGCATGGACCCAGTACTGATCCCTGGGGAACACCGCTACTAAGACAGGTTATACTGAGCTGCTCCATTGACGTAGTCTAGTAGATCCTGTATTTCCGGGTTTTCTTCATAAGCAAAAATGAAAATGAGGTGTGTGAAAATCTGTGTGATGAAGAATAAAGACAGTAAAACTTCCCTAGGCTTCAGGTAAAGCTTCAGGGACTGCAAGGTGGCGGTGTGTGTTAAACCCATTCCGCCGGTCACTAAATTCTGAACAAAACGTATGAGTTCCTTGCAGAAAGTACGACAGTGTAGTTACGGTATGCGTGTGTGTGTGTGTGTGTTCAATCAGTTACATCGAAAGTTCACACACCTCAACGAACACTGCTGAACAAAGCCATCAGTCACTCACTTAAACTTCATTACTGCTGACTGACTACCGTGCTCACTGTGTCACCTCCCCCCCCCCTTCACCGTGTTGGAGGTGCGCTCATTCTTTTTCTCGTTTTCTGTGGTCGCACACACACACACACACACACACACACACTTAGCTATTTCTGCTGTAGCACTTGAGTGACCAGGCTGCTCTGTCATATTACTAACCCAAACGGCAATAAATCATTTCAGCTTTCATCTAATGTTATTGATGAATGGGCTATTATTTGTCATTTAATCAACAGAAAATGATGACCTGTAAGATGTATCTTTCTCTCTAGTTCTCTTTCTCTCTTTCTTTCCCTCGCGCTCTTTCTGCGGCGAAGGACAGCCATGATGGATTGTATCCTTAAACTGTTATTACACTTTTAATGCATTCGCTTGGAAATGACATGCAGGACAGGCGTCCCTTGGTTTTTTCTTCTCGATCTATCTCTTTTTCTCTCTCTCTCTCTCTCTCTCTCTCTCTCTTTCATTCTGTTTGTTATGTTTTATTTAGTGTTCTTTCTATTTCTTCTACTGACTCAGCTAAGTCATATTTTTTTTTTACTGAAGTTGTCAGGCTAATTCAGAAAACACAGTTGGAGTGTATTAAGTTGTTTACACTCTTTAACTGTTTGCATGTGTTATGTATGGTTGGATGTGCATACTGACCTAAATGTGTAAAATTGACCCTTGACTTGGCAGAGTTGTGTGGGTGAGAAAAGCATGGTGGTGGTAGTATTATGCTTAGATTGACCCTTAACATCTGATCAGTTAAGGAAATGAGAAGGAAGTACAGCAGATCCCATCATTGAGGCTTTGAGTATGAACAGGTGTGGACCCAAAACCGATCCCTGAGGAACACCGGTATTAAGGTTGAGGTTAGGTTTTAAGGAATCAAACACATTGTAATGTGCAAAATACATCATCAGAGTTGATTTCCGCATTTCGAAAATGGAAAACGTTTATGATTCTGTATTAAGCTTTGTTAGCATCTTCTTAAACATGCCATTTGGGTACCTTTTTTCGTGCTTTATATAGTTCTATGCGTTTGTGTCCGAATTATTGAGTTTATTCCGATTTGGTGTATAAAATATAACATTAGCTTATTGGAAATTGTAATAAGAACATCATCCACAGTTTAAACCGTGATGGCGATAGATTTTTATTAGTCTGTTTTGAAAAAGTACTGGCTCTCAAATTACTTTTATACTTATTAAAGCACATCAAGGCTGCTTTTAACGTAAAATCCCTAACAACCGTATTCAGTTGATAAGCTTAATAAAATCCGACGTTTTTTTTCTGGGCCGGGAGCAGAGTCAGGACGGCACCTTTCCACTTTAAATTAAAAACCATTGTCGAAGCTCTTTCCTTATTCTAATTAAGAGTTTCTAATTAACACGGCGAGACGGAGAATTGGTACGGTAATTGAAGCAGCACCTTTAATGCGATGGTGAACAGGAGCGGAGGGATCGGGAGCCTCCGCTGTGTGATTGGAGCAGGATCATTATCATGGGTTAATTGTTTCAAGAGGGCCACTGACTGTTCTTTTGTCTCACGGTTGCTGTAGGCGGATACAATGTAAGCGATAATACAATAGTTTTCATTCCTACTACAATTCTATGGATTTAATGGAGTCATTTTTATAGTGAAATGCTAGATTTTCTAGTTGATTCCTAGTGTAAGTAAGTTCTGGCCTTGAAATGGAGACCCTTAAAACCAAGGCTAAATGGAGAAAAGTGTTGAAACACCTGACCATCACATCCACATTGAATTCCTAATTCAATCTCACTCTTCCTATCATTCAGCCACTATAGTATTAGTGAGATGTTGAGATCAGGAGGTCTGGGGTTCAGTCGAGTATCCAGTTCATTCCAAAAGCAGAACCAGGACTCAGTACAGGACGTGAGAGTTTTTTCACTCCAAAACATCCAGAACACAGCATGTCTTCATGGAGATCAGGTGGTTTGTGCACAGGGACATTGTCATGCTGGGACAGGGTTTGAGTCTCACAGTTTTAGTAAAACAATAATGGAATTCTACAACCAGTGGTTATTAGTTACATACACAATGATATTACAAAACAAATAACGTAATTTAATGACAAAACAAGTGTAACAGCAATTTATAAAAAATTGTTGATTAATTAATTTAATTAATTTACAAAAACTTAAAAAGTTAAAGATTACAAATATTTTCTTTGAAACCCTAGGATATGTTGAATAAATAAGAATATTAATTTGTTGTTGCTTTGGACATTCTGATGCTTTTGATTGGTTTCGCTGTGCATCACGTCTGCCAATCACATTAATCTACAACGCCGCTGAAAGCTTTAAGCTACGACACCCAGTCTGAGAGTACATCACTTTTACAACATTTAAGCACGCCCTTATCGCTTTTATACAACTAGGCAATTAGGGGTTAAGGGCCTTGCTCAGGGGCCCAGCAGTGGGAGTCGAAGCCCAATCAGATTTAACCACTGCGCTTCCCGGCCTGGTATAAATATTAGAAAATAATTTACTTGAAAATATCTATTATATCTAAAATAGTTATTAAATGCAATCAGTTACTTTACTATTAAAAAGTAATTAAAAAGTTATTACATAATACATTTTAAATTATAACGAGTTGAACTACGTTACCCATCAGCCCCCTGCAGGTTTCACATGTCCTAATCCCACTCACCCGCCTCTCGTTTCACCCTAATGAGCACCTCTGTAACCTTTAACCTTATTTTTGTTCTTTCTCTTTTGTTGATGTCTGTAGGTTGTATGGGGGTGTTTCCCTGAAGAATCCCTGACACTTCTGACCAATCAGATTCAAATTCAGCAACACTGAGATGGGACTAACTCGGTTTGCTGCTTTTATGCTATTTTTAATGTGTTACATTGACATGCTGTAGGATTTTCTGACTTTAAAGGCATGACAGATTTTGCAGATGTTAAATAAATTGAATCAATCAATAAGAAGGAGTCGGTTTCAGGTATAATAGTATGATTTTTACAGCACATGAGACAATTTTAGGACAATTTTCTAATAAATAGATTCTAAAACTATTTTATTCAATATTATGCATAGATTTTATTTAATTCTGCCGTTTTACTCATTTTAATATATTCTTATATATATAACTGAATATAATAGTATATAAATTTAAACATGGATTAGCCATTATTAAAAATAATGTAGTTTTAAACCTTTTTAGCCATCAATTGACCGGTAGATGAAAGGAGGAGAGAGAGAGAGAGAGAGAGAGAGAGAGAGAGAAACAAACAAACTTACAAACAAAATCTTATTTATTATCAATGTCCTATTTTTGACTTTCTTTCTCTCTCTTTTTCTTTTTCAATATCTGTAATATTGATGCATAAAATGCACCTATATGTTACTGAGAGAAATTTTGGGTGTACTTCACTTTGCTTTCACTAGAGGGCAGAAACACTTCAGATATGATTCATATGTCTTTCGTTTCAAAAGAAAGGCCGTGTTTGTATGTGTGTGTGTGTGTGTGTGTGTGTGTGTGTGTGTGTGTGTGTGTGTGTGGTGTGTAAGCTGAAAGCAGATGAAGCTCTAAATTTCTGCCCAGAACTGATGGTTTATCCCAAGTTTTAAATACTATACACACCGTTTGACTCATAACATAAGTATGTGTTTTTAGGCCACGCCTCTTTCTTTAAGCTAATACTGGTGTACAGGGACACCAAAATATACACACCAAAATATTTGTATTTAAGAGGGGACGTGTCAAGGGATCTGAGGGTGATGGTCGCTATGACTCTTGCAAGGCAATGCTAAAATCCACCAATAGGAGGCAGGTAGAGGCAAAAGTTATGATGCAGCTACATATATGGTCGCATTTATGCTAAAAGATAAATAAAACACGTTAGTGGACAGTGATAAACATTCTGATTCGGGAATGCGATATGTAGAAATGCTAAATTTGCACTAAAACAGATTTCAGCCAAGACGCAAGCTTGTGCATCTGCGTAAAGATAAACTTAAACTAATTGTAAACATGGCAGTCGTTTCTTATAGTAAGCAAAGCTGCTTTTTTTTTTTTTTGCATCCAGGCTGTAATGAATTCTGGAATCCGAAGCTGCAGATCACATGCAAGAAGGGGTGCAATAATTCATAAGGGGCATTACATCATCTCCAACCAATCCGCTTTCTCCAAGCTGGCTAATTTATAGACTCTCATCCACCCAACAGCATTCGATACACTCCAGCAACAAGCTCTCCAATCGTCCTCCGACGCCCCCCTTCATCCTGCACCCTCATAACCACCATCCCCCCCGTCCCTCGTCCCCTTGTCCCCCACGTCGCTGGAATGCCTCCAAAAGAAGGCCGTCGGTATTAATAGAAGCAGCGCTTTGCAGGAATAGTTGATGATGCGCTGGCTTAAAAATGTCTTCAGCACAAACGGTGCACATCCCATGAGGTCATGCCGTCTGGACTGTCACGCTGTGTTTACTGTAGGTGAATTTTAAGCGGCTAAGCGGACGATAACACGGCTTCTAGGGTTACAGAAATATATTTGTATACTGTATAGTGTTATATCATGTGATGTCTGTATTAAATAGGTGTGTGGGGGGAGAGGGGGGGTTAATATTTTAGCACTTTTTATTACATCATGAGCCATCGTGATTAGTTCACGAATAGATTTTGGTGACTTTTTGTCTATTTATAGCTACTTGTGAGCCACAGGTATAATTAACCCCGTCTATTACTAGCTACGTTTTTTAAATAGTTAATAAGATGAAAGGTGATTTTCCCCTGGAGGACTCTGGAGATGTAATTGTTAAATAAGCCTGAAATCTGTTACTATGGTAATAACAAACATTTGATTTGATGTATAGATGGTGCCCTAATCAAAACAACCTTCTGACCAATCAGAATCAAAAAGCTGTCGTTAAATTTATCATAAATGACATCATTTGTACCGCAAACGTTCCCACCGAACAGGACGATGTGCCTGAAAGCATTTTGGTCTGATATATTGGACAACGTCAGCTCGATATATGAGCTGTTTGTCTCCGGGAGCTGGAGGGGTATCTGAGGACATGTCAGTACCCACGTGGGTGCAACATGTCTGTAGTGACTTATGAGCTGTCGGCTTTATTACACAGACCGAGAGTTGGAGAGTGAGACAGGTCTCATCTCATCCTAGAGAAGTCAGAAAGAAGCGATTCATCCATAAAAATTCACATGGACACCACTATCATATCACACTCTGATCTATTGCGCCCCTGTCCCTCGTCCTTGTCCTGGATGCTTGCGATTCCTTGGTAGAGAATTGCTATCCTGCAAATACACCCTGTCTCACAGCAGGACGCAAGCTAAAAGAGGAGAACGCAGAGCAGGCCAAAGAAGAGAGAAGAATAGAAAGGCTGAGGACAAATGAGGACAGAAGAGGAGAGATTTTAGGAGCCGCTGAGAGGAGAGCTCACTCCAACACGCATTAGCTGCACACCCATGCTGATCTAAGGTGGCACTTGGCTGCTAAATGCCTCATGTGAGGTGGCGCCTGAGTGACTTTTGGCATCGAGGATGAGGTGGCAGGGTCAGTTAGGGTAAAAGCCCCTTTAAAAAAAAACATCGCTGTCTGCACCCCCCGACACGCCCTGCTGCAGTGTTCGGTTTTTCTTTGCAACAGTTATTTCAATGTCGGATAGCAGGACATTAACTTTAGGACACAGACATACTGTATCTCACACACAGGGAGTTAAATGTTCTCACATTCCTGTTAAATTGTCCAAGAAATAAGACATTTAGGTGAAATAAGTGAGGACAAATAATCTAATGTGGAGAAAGAGTTTTTGGTGCATGGATGGATGGATGGATGGAGATGGTAAAAGGGAGTGAGAAAGTAAGAAGGGGGTAGGTAAAAAAGTAATGAAGAGAAAGTGGATGAGTGGATGGATGGATGGATGGATGGATGGATGGATGGACAAACAGATGGAGTAGGTAAATAAATGGATAGGTAGAGAATAAAGTAATAAATGAAGGGAGAGAAGGTAGATGAAAGACTGGTTTCAATGGATGGATGGATTGGGAGAGGGATCAAATAAATGGATGGATGAGTAGAGGATAAATGAAGGAAATGATGGAAGGAAGGATGGATGGATGGATGGATGAAGTAGGTAAATGGATGGGTAGAGGGTGAATTGAGGAAGTGAATAGATGCATAGTTAAAATGATTAAATGGATGGATGGATGGATGGATGATTAATGGATGGATAGACAGATAGACGGAGCAGGTAAATAAAGGGATGGGTAAAGGATGAAGTGATGAATGGATGGAGACGAGGTAGATAAATGAATGGTTGAAATGATTAGATGGATGGATGGATGGATGGATGGATGGATGGATGGATGGATGGAGTAGGTAAATAAATGGATGTGTGGCGGATAAATGAAGCGAGAGAAGGTAAATGAAAAGATGGTTAAAATGATTAGATAAATCGATGATTGAAATGATGGGATGGATGGATGGATGGATTAAGGGATGGATTAAGGGATAGAGTAAAGGATGGAGTAAGGGATGGATTAAGGGATAGAGTAAAGGATGGAGTAGGTAAATAAATGGATGTGTGGCGGATGAATAAAAAGAGAGGAGGTAGATGAAAAGATGGTTAAAATGATTAAATAAATGGATTTCATTGTGTCCTTTGTGCAGCTGTAAAAGTTTTGGCGCCCTCCTGTTTCCGGAAGAATCATTAAAGACGTATGATTTTGTCCAATGTTTTCAGCTGATGAAGGTGTTTCTAACAACACAAACACTGTTCGCTCTCATCATTAGGCCGTTAAATGAAGCTGGCGATGTTTTTTTTTTCTGCCCCTCGGGCAACGAGCAAACAAATACATCAGCTGTTCCGCTAATTTATGCAACTTTACCCAATTAACGAACCTGTTCGATGTCATTAAGCGAGCGTCTTAATGAGCAGTCTGATTATTTTAATTACAATTTTATGTTGATTGTGTTAGTCATTTAGAGCTAATTTAATATATTAAGAGATTCTCATTAAGATGTTTACTAATTTATTCACTAAATACCTCCACAATCAACCGATCAATCAGATAATCAGCGGCGTGGAAATAATCAGCAGGAGGAAAAGAAAAAGTTAGAAACGAAACCTGGGAACGAATGCAGGCTTTACGTGTGAGGAATGAAAGTTTTGTGCACTAAAAACTATTTTTTTCTTGATTGACATGTCCTGATCTTCAAGTCCCAATTTAACCCTTTCATCACCACATGTTCACACTTTATATTTGATCTACTCGACTTATAAATTCTTAAATAGGCGTTTTTCGCTATGGGGGTACAAACTTTTGCATCGTATTTATTAAAAACCTCTCTGATCCTCAATGCTTCTTGCTGACAGGTTTGGTTCCTCATTTTTTATTATCTACTGCCCTGAAAATCCTCATCTTTAACCCCGAACACCGGCACAGGATGGAAGAAGGAACGGAAGACAAGAGGAGCAAAAGGGGAGCATTTATAAGCTTCTTCACTCATGGTGGCCTCACACGAGATCTGATGATTGAGCTGGTGAGAGCAGACTGATGATGCCAGCATCGCTCACCCGGAGGTAGCAAAAGCTTCTGAGCTTCTTATGCATGTGATTATCCAGCATCAAACTTATGACTGTCTGGTTCGGAACTCATCCCTTGGAATAATGAGGTTCCTCAACTGTTATTGCTAATGAATTTAGCCTGGACAGGATTATCTGCACACTGACCTGAATTTGAACTCATTTACTGGCTTGCATGGGAAACACTGACCTCTCGCTGACCTGACAGGATATAAAACCCCACTAGATGTGCAAGCAGATGTTGTATTGTTAGCTGTACGGTAGATGGATGGATGGATGGATGGATGGATGGATGGATGGATGGATGGATGGATGGATGGATGGATGGATGGATGGATGGATGGATGGATGGATGGATGGATGGATGGATGGAAGGAGGAAATGAATATGAGGAATGGATGGAATAAAGGGAGAGAGGGAGGAAGGGATGGATGGATGAATGAATAAATGGATGGATGGTTGGATGGTAGAAATAAATAGATAGATGGTAAATTTAAAGGGTAAATGCTTGAAAAAGATAGATAAAGATAGATAAATTGGTAGATGGATGGATGGATGGATGGATGGATGGATGGAAGGAATTGAAGAAATAGATGGAAGGAATAAAAAGGATGGATGGATGGATGGATGGAAGGATGGATGGAAGGAGGAAATGATTATGAGGATTGGATGGAATAAAGGAAGGGCTAGGGAGGGAGGGATGGATGGATGAATAAATAGATTTATGGATGGATGGATGGATAGATGGATGGGAGAAATAAATGGATAGATGGTAAATTTAGAAGGTGAATGCTTGAAAAAAATAGATAAGGATAGATAAATTGGTGGATGGATGGATGGATGGATGGATGGATGGATGGATGGATGGATGGATGGCAGCAATAAGTTTGGGCGAAAGGAAAAAATGAAATTCCGTAAGTATTGATTTACTGGTAAATAATAATAAATAGGTAACTTGATGCCAATGCACACTAAAGCATAAACTTGAACCTGCCACAGATGCAACACACACACACACACACACACACACACACACAACTGAGCACTCATATCCATGAGCTCAGGTCCAAATCTTATCCAGATCTTAGAGCTCTATTAAACTGCCTATTAAAAACAGATTCTAAACTTTAACTTATAAATGTTTTCTGTTTTTCTCCTCTAGCGTAATTTCTCGCTCGGTTCAGCTCCGTAAGGGCCTGATCATTAGCCGGTAAGCTGAATCAACAGATAGAGAGTGATAACACAAAAGAGAGAGAGAGAGAGAGAGAGAGAGAGAGAGAGAGCGGGGCTTTATCGCTGCATTAAAAAATGATAAAACAGGAATGTTTTATATAACGTTATATTAACATTACAGCATTAACACACTGACGTTAAACCACCCAGAGAGATTAATGTGCAGAGACGGGCCGGTAAATCCTACCGTGTAATCATGCTGTGCAAAAGTATTCACCCCCCTCCCCTTAGGCTTATCTGATAAGGGCTGCAACGAGATGATTACGAATCTACACAAAAAAACGGAAAAACTGATCTAATGTGATTGGCATAAGTATTTACCCCCTTTTTTATCCACAGTTAAAGCATCACATGATCTTAATAGAAATACACATATTTTTAAAGAGGCACCAAATAGTTGTGGGTTTTTTTGCAGTCAGGGTAGATTTTTAAGTCAAAAAGTAATTTTAAGTGTTTTTAACATATTTTTTGCAGCCCTTGTTCACCAGCAGGTGGAGCTAAACCTAGTGTCTAAATCGAAAGCCTCTCAATCCGATTTGCATCCTTTTAACAAGCCCCCAAACTTGATTTTTTTTTAAAAAGATACAAAAATGGATTGAGACAGGTTTGGCCGACGCACATTGGTGACATCAGATGGTTCTGATTGGTTGATTGAAATGGACAACAAAGGACATCAATCCAGGCTCACATCCTACTTTAAAATGAGGTCCACCAAGGAGAAAACAGGAGCTGAAACATAATGGAACGTTCTCATAACGTTATTAATAATAGATTTGTAGTACGTACTTGTGATGTTGAGAGAAAAGGTTCTTGGCACACCATGAAAAAAACGTTCTACTAACGTTAAGCAAACTGGATGTTTTTGTGCTTCTGGAACATTTTCCAATCACGTTTCCCAAACCAAAACAGAACGTTTGAAAAACATAAGTTAAATATATATTAAAAAACGTATCCAATTAAGTTTAATAAATCACATTGCTCTAATACACCAGTTAAAAATGATAGTGATATCTTGGCAGGATGGCGGCTGGAATTAGCAGCTGGAAACACTGCTGGAAACATTATTCCTCTGATTTATAGTATAATTATCGTACTAAAGTTTCCCAGCGTTTCAGCTGCGAATCCGTTTGCACAATCGTTTCCCGGTACGTACCGGAGGAATTTCAGTCTCCTGTTTAATCTTGCTTTTGTTTCAGCTTTTTGGCGAACGTTCGAATAAATGTCAAATAACGACCACACAAATCAACTCTACACTCTACCCGTTCGTCTGTCTCTCTCGCTCTCTCTCTCTCTCTCTCGTTGCCTTTTTCTGTCTCATTCTTGCTTCATCCTTCTCTCGCTATTTCTCTCTCCCTCTCTCGTTCTGTAACTCTCGTTGTTTCATGCTGCCTTTTTTTCTATTTCTCTTTCTTTCACTCTTTCTTTCTCTCTCTCTATATGTCTCGCTCTTTGTCTCTCTCTCTCTCTGTCTCTCTCTCTCTCTCCTTCTCTCTCTCTCTCTCTCTCTCGTTCTTTATCTCTCTGTTTCATGCTGCCTCTCTCTCTATTTCTCCTTCTCTCACTCTTTCTTTCTCTTTCTCTATCTCTCTCTCTCTTTTTCTCTCTCTTTCTCTTTCTCTGTCTTTCTCTCCTTCTCTCTGTCTTTCTCTGTCTCATTCTCTCTTTTTTCTCTCACTGATTCTTTCTCTCTCTCTCTCTCTCTCTCTCTCTCTCTCGTCTCTCTCTCTCTCTCTCTCTCTCTGTCTTACTCTCTCTCTATCATGCTGCCTCTATCTTTCTCTTTCTCTTGCGCTTTTTCTTGCTCTTATAATGATTAAAAGTCAATTATTACTAGTCTAATACTCACTAGTCTAATACTCACTAGTCACTGGCTTATACTAGTGGCTGTTAGACTAATGATTAGTTACTGTCTTTAATTAATGACTAGTAGATCATTAATTTCATAAAGATATTAAGATATTACGAGTAGGGTAGATTGAGAGGGTAGTTTACTCCAACGAGGGCAGGTTACTGGAACGCAGCCCAGGGTTAATTAGTGTGTTTTGAAGCGAAGGATGAAAAAGAAAAAAAAAAGACTTGATTTGACGTTGCAGTTTTAGTGTAGAAATGAGGAAGGATGTTCATCTGTAAATCTGTTCGAATAACACGAGGTTTTCGGGCTCATTTTTTGAAGGTCAGAAGAAAGAAAAATGTCTCTTTTCTTGTGCAACATCTGTCGCTGCTCGTCTTCACGCTTCTCATTCAGTTGCCGTGGCAGCTGTTGAGTCGTAATGGCGTGAGACGGTGAGAAAAAAGAACGATGTATAGCATCTTTTCCTGTTTCCTTTTTTTTTTTTTTTTAATATCATGTCCTCTTTGTATAACGCAGTCGAAAGAAACTGAACAGGTTTTACAGATTTTCCTCCAGGCTACGGTACGTGTTGCCATAGAGCCTCGACTCGTTTTAGCTCTAACTCAGATTTTTTTGGGGTTTTTTTGGCTCGGTGTTTAAACATGGCTTCCAAACCAAAAACACGTTTTCTGATTTCAAAATCTGCCAAAACAAACAGTTTTCTTACATATAAACTCGTTAAGAAATGTTTGTTTTTTTAATTGATATGGGAAAAGATTAATTGAGTGACTGACGATTGACGCTAATTTGATTTATTTATTAAGCACTAAACCAATCGGGTTTTATTGGGAATTAACACAATGTCTTTAAGAGTGAAAGTTGTGCAGGCTTTCGGTTAATAGGCCACACACACACACACACACACACACACACAGTAAAGTAAAAAGTACTTTCCTGTAACACATTAAACTCTTTAGCGTGGGTCCGACTCTGAAATTGTTATGAAAGTCATCATTGCAGCTTAAGGGGACACACTAGGTAGAGAACTGGTGGACTAGTGACTAATAGCTGTGATTAGTGACTTAGACTAAAGATTAGTGACTTTTAGTCTAGTGAGTGTCTCTCTGTCTAACTCTTCTCCCTCTGCATCTTTCTGACAAGTGTCTTTTAGACAAGTAGATGTTAGACTAGTAATTAGTAACTTTCAGTCCAGTCAGTATTAAACTGGTGACTTAGACTAGTGAGTATTAGACTAGCTTTTTGTGACTTTCAGACTAGTGAATATTAGCCCAGTTGTTAATCTTTCGTACTAGTATGTGTTAGACTAGTGGGTTTTAGGCCAGATATTAGTAGACTAGTGTCTACTCGCTTTTTGACTAGTAATTAAAAATTTTCAGACTAATAAGTATTAGACTAGTGACTAGTAGCTGTTAGATTAGTGACTTTTATACTAGTATTAGACGAGTGATTGTTAGACTAGTGAGTATTAGTCTAGTGACTGTTGGACTAGTTTGTATTAGGCTAGACATTAGTAGACTAGTGACTAGTAGCTTTTAGACTAGTATACTAGGGTAAACTGTTAAGCCATCAGGTGTAGCCATTTGGAGTCTCGTGTAAAAGAAACATACCGTCATGTCTAGTATGTGACAAGTAGGCTAGTGACTAGTAGCTATTAGACTAGTAATTAATAACTTTCAGACTGGTGATTATTAGACTAGTAACTGGTAGTCCAATGACTATTAGTTGTTGAATGGTGACTGTTATGATATTAAGTGTTACACTACTGACTGTTTGAATAGTTACCATTAAACTAGTAACTAGTGACTAAGTGTCCCCACATTCAAACATGTCCACCATCAACGCCGCCATGGTGACCACTGTGGCCGTAAAACGGTGTCAGACAGACGTATCAAAAGCGGTTTACAAATCACATTTTGTTCTCCACAGAATAACCACAGCTTCATTACCGTGAGGTAAGACACACGTCCCCACGGTGTCCATCTGCCCAGGAGTCAAAAAACCTCTTAAAATCTGACGCCGATTGTATTTCTCACATAATAGGGTGCTTATGTACTATTGAGTTTCACTGCAGCACAACAGGCGGTGCTGGTTTAAGGGGAAGGTGTCGCTGAGCTCAACACCGAGTCCCAGATTCCTCTGGACAAACAGTGCAGTTTATATCTGTGACTCTTGGACTACTGACCGTTTCCACCACTTATTCAGAGCAACTTACATTCATCTCTTTTATACAACTGAGCAATTAGGGGTGAAGGGCCTTATTCAGGGGCCCAACTGTGGCAAATTAGTGGTGCTGGGAATCAAACCCTGATCGTACAATTAGCAGTCCAACAACTTAACCACTACGCTACCAAACAATAGATGTTAGATTAGCAAGCGTTACTGGTAACTAGTAACAGACTAATAACAAGTAGCTATTATACTAGTGACTAATGACTTTTAGATTAGTAAGTGTATGACTATTTAATTAGTGACTGTTAGAATTGCAACTAGTGACATTTAGACTACTGACTGTTCTACTGGTGACTAGTAGCTGTTGGATTAGTTAGTAATTCTCCAAACAATAAATAGCTGCTGTTATACTAGCAAGTGTTCTTGTGTTCTAGCAAGCAACTAGACTAGCTAGTGACTAGTAACAAGTAGCTGTTGGACTAGTGTCAAGTAACTAATAGTAAATTAGTGGCTAGTGACTAACGACTGTTGACTAGTGACTGATATACTAGTGATTGATTAGATTAGCGAGTATTAAACTAGTGACGGCGTCAAATAAGTAAGTAGTGACTGTTATACTAGGGGATGATGACTACTAGTAGCTGTTAAACTAGTAACCAGTAACCGACTCGGGTGTAAGACACACTACTTTTAGTAGTCGACTCGGGTGTATTCTATCTTTTAACTTGATAGTATTCTATATAGAATATTAATTTAAGCCGTAGGGTGTGAACTTTTGCGCTCTATCGTGTATATGAGACGTACCATCATGTCCAGACAATGCACAGCGTGAATAAACGCCCGTGTGTGTGTGTGTGTAAAATGAGTGTTCTACCAAGAGGGCATATCTCTAGGGCAATAAAGTAAAATGTTTGTCTCCCAAGGTCCATGAGGGGAAATTTCTCGGCTTTGATGGATGAGGTTGTGTGAAGGTGTACACACCAGCGAGCGCACTGAATCACAAACATTTTTATTCCACTAGTCTGGATAAATCTCCAGGCTAACACCCTCCCCCCGGGAATGCTTTCTTGTCAACAGCTATATGTCACTTATAAAGTCAAACATCGTAGGATGTCGTCACCTCCAGAAGTTCCCGATATCCTGATGCAGGTCAGGACACAGCAGACAGTCGCGCTATAATAAATCTGGTTGCCGGGCAAAAAAAAAAAAAATGAAAAAATAAAAACGGCAGCATCGAGGGCTTAAGTTGGCACTAGCATGTGAAGTGAGTTATGAGCTGAAACGCAAGCCTAAAGATGTCAGTGCGGGATTAGCGTTTGCCGTTCAGCAGTAAATCTGGTAACTTGGCAAAGGTTCGTGTGTGATGGATTAATCTACGCAACAGTATTCAAAAAGCTGGACGTTAAACTATAATAAAAATGCATTTTCAAATGCGTCGCATGCAAACATTTCTCGGCTCAGAGAAGGCTAACGGCCCGGGTCGCAGCGAAATTCTAGCGGTCATGCGAGTTTAAAAATAAAGGTTAGGTGAGGTTAATCCACTCATACGACACCCTGCCACTAAAGAATCTCCATATGAGTGAAATATGATCGGTGGCTATATGCAACGGATGACTGAACAGAGCTCCAATGCATAATTCATAGGCAGACAATGAGATGTTGACCTGACCGGAGACGCTCCGTTTGAGGGCAAACCGAGGATGAACTTTTTAATCTTACGCTGAATGTAAAAATAAATAATCGTGTCGGACAGGGTTTACGATCAGAAACTGTAATAGATGGAGATGAAAAGCAACAAAGTGGCTTAAATCTTTATACAAAAACCCAGCCCAAAAATCTATTCGCATACAAGTTCAGGTTAACTTAGTGACTGGTTTCTGTTAAATGTATAACTAGTGGCTGGAAGACTGGTGACATTTGAATTTGCAAGTGATTATTAAACCAGTAGACTAGTGAGTAACAAACTTGTGACTAGTAGTTGTTAGACTAGTGACTAGTGACTTTTTGATTGTTAATTGTTGGTTCAGTGACTGTTATACTAGTAGCTCTTAGACTAGTGACTACTAGTTGTTAGACTACTGACTTTTTGATTGGTAAGTGTTTGATTAGTGACTTGTCTTCTAGAAATTGTTAAATGATGACTAGTGGAAAAGTGGCTTAAAACTAGTAAATTTGTGATTGGTGAACGTTTAACTAGTATCTTTTATACTAGTAGCTATTAGACTAGTAACCTTTTGATTCGTGACTGACTAGTCACTTCAATAATTTCTAGTAGCTAGACTAGTTAGACTAGACTAGTTAGGCTAGTATTTAGTGAGCTTGATCAGTGAGTGTTAGTCTAGTGACTGTTATACTAGTAGCTGTTAAACTAGTGACTACGAGCTGTTAGACTAGTAGCTGTTAAACTAGTGACTAGTAGCTGTTTGACTAGCGACTGTTGTACTAGTAGCTGTCAGAATAATGGGTAGTAATTGTTAGACTACTAACTAGTGAGCTGGATTGGTGAGTGTTAGTCTAGTAGCTGTTAAACTAGTGACTAGGAGCTGTTAGACTAGTGGATAATGATTTTTTGATTGTTGAGTGTTCGAGTACTGACTTGTATACTAGTAATTGTTAGACTATTGGCTAATAAGTAGAAGAAAAGTGGTTAAGAGCTGTTAGACTAGTAATTGTTAGGTTAGTGGCTAGTAGCTAGTAGACAAGTGACTAGTATCTGTTAGATGCTAGTGACCAGTGACTTTTTGATTGGGGGGGTGTTTAACTAGTTTAACTATTTTAACTACAAGTACTGTAGCTATTAGACTAGTGATTAGTGGCAGTTATACCAATGGTTACTGACTGCTAGTATGAGATACTGGTAAGTGTTAACTAATCTATATTTACCATTAACAAAGTTTACCAAAAAAATATTTACATTTATTTCATTTTACTGTTGATTTGATATTTACCAGATGTGATAAGTCCACATTTCAGGATCAGTCGCAATAACGTCTAAGACGGTGCAGCCCTTCTAGCTTTTAATGCTTTAAAATGTGTGTTAATGATCAGTAAATTATATGAGCGTGGATATCTTGGCATTTCACAGCTCAGCGTTCAACCTGTGGAGACATGTCCATGATAGCGATTAGTCTCGTTCTCAGACGTCACACCCATCAAGCGATGGCTGAGTGTCTGATCTATATGCTGCACTGGGAACATTACAAGGGGTTTAAATGTTATTTAATTGCCAGGTAATGTGTGTGCGTGTGTGTGTGTCGTGTTGTCTTAACCGTCTATGTGACGCATGGGCTAGAAATAGTTGCTTCCTGCATTGAAGGAGCCTTGGGTGTGTTTGAGTTGATTTAAAACACCACAATAGAAGAAAAAAATGTGATGCACTGTCGCTGGATTGGATATTTTTAGTCTCAGACACCACGCCTACAAACCGTTGTCTAAAAATCTGATGCGAATGCCACACAAAACAGGATTTTTATAAAATCACCCCGTCTGGTTGGTGTCATATCTTTTAACGGTCCGTCTTTAAACAAAGCAGATGTAATGATCTACTTCCCCCATGGAAGAAGAAGGAAGTCTGTGATTGGTTCCCGATCCAGCAGTCTGTCTATGAGTGTTAAATAACTGCTAATAATTAGCTCGCGTGTTGGCATGCTAATCAGATGAGCGTTGATTTAATTCCTAGCACCACTATGTCACCGTCACTGCTGGGCCCCCTGAGCGAGGCCCCTAAACATTAACTGCTTCAATGTATTGCTATGTGAGACTAGCGATTTTTAGATAACAAGCTAGTCTAGCTAGTTAGAACACGTTATAGCAGTGGTTCCCAAACTTTTCCTGCCAGGACCCCCTTTGCCCCCCCATCCCGATTGACTTATCGGATTTCGTTCATTTATCGGAAACAAATATGAGGTCATTTTCACTGATATCGTCTGATTAATCAAACTGTCTGATTCATATCATATAAAACTTCAGATTTTTTTTTTATTTATTTTTTAATAAATAAAATCTGAAGTTTTAATACGGTTTAATAAAAAAATAAGGGTTTTTTTCCACAATATTCCATGTTAGCTCTCAATTCTAAAAATACTGAAATTATGTCTATTCTTTACTTCTTTATTTAGGTAAAAGTGCAGTTCCTCATTAAAATGCTGACCCCTGTATTCAGGACGCACATCTGGGACATTCACAACACCTGGTTTCTTCCCTGGCAGTCCTGTGCTGGACGTATCCATCCATCTCCTTCCTCCAAAACACCTGGACTGGGATTTTTTTATACTTTTATTATAAAACAGCACCTTTTTTTCTCTCTTTTTCTCTCTGTCTCTGTCTCTCTCTTTCTCTTACTTTCTTTTTCACTCTCTCTCACGTCTCATCTTTGTCTCTCTCTTTTTCTTACTTTTCTCTTTTTCTCTTCTACACTCAATTTCTCTCTCTTACACTCCCTTTCTCTCGCTCTCTTTCACTTTCTCTCTCTTGCTTTTTTCTCTTACACTCGCACACGCTCTCTCTCTCGGTATCACTCGCTATCACTTAGTCCTCTCTCTCGCTCTTTCTTATCTCTTGCTCTCTTTTTCTCTTCCTTTTCGCATTCTCTCTATTTCTAGTATTTCTCTCTGTCTCTTTTGCTCACTTTCTCTTCTGACTTTCTTTATCTCTCTCTTTTACACTTCCTTTCTCTCTCTCGCACTCTTCTCGGCTTTTTCACTCTTTCTTTATCACACTTGCACTCTCTCTCACTCTATCACTTGCTACCACTTCGTCTCTCTCTCTTTCTCTCTCTCTCTCTCTCTCTCTCTCTCTCTCTCTCTCTCTCTCTCTCTCTCTCTCTTGCACAAAAGAAGCAGCAGTTACAACATCTGTGTCTACTTCGATTCATTAACCTCCTTCATTCAGCAGGTGAAGCGCTTATGAAGATTAAAGTCTGTGTAATACCTGTTCGTCCCCGCAGATGGACTCGTCTGTTCGCCGCGCCGCCATCTTGCGGTCTCCGTGCCCTTCAGGAAACAAACACATCTGAGCGAGAAGGTGCGTGATGGAGATTAACAGGTTGTCATTTTTAATCACGTCGACACGTCTGACTGTGAGTCTCAGAACAGCTCGAGCAAGTGTAGCTTGCCCAAAAGTATTGGGACACCCGCCATCACATCTGTATGTCTTTTTTACTCATCCTTTTCCAGATGTTGGTCTCACTTTTCCTCCTATAATCATCTCCACACATCTGTGCAGGTTTTCCACAAGATTGTGTCACATGACTGTGTGGATTTGTGGTCATTAAGTTAAAGTATTTAGTGACAACAGACTGAGGAGGTTTGGGGTTCAGTCGGGGTTCCAGTTCATCCCAAAGGTGTTTAGTTTAAAGGGTTTGACTCAGAATCAGGACATGAGAGTTCTTCTACTCCAAAACATCCAGAACACAGCATGTCCTCATGGAGATCGTGGGGGGTTGTGCACAGGGACATTGTCATGCTGGGACAGGGTTCAAGTCTCACAGTTCCAGTGAAGGAACTAGTTATAGACGTTCTCTGTGACTGAGTTTGAAGAACAGTTGGATTAACTGGGTGGTGCACCTAATATTAATTCATTTTTTGTTCTACTTTTAGCCAAAAAGAACAATTTAAATCTTTATTAATACAAATGACTCGTTTTAGATATCAGCTTAAACAGAGTCGTATTGTTGTGTGTGTATATAAGATTTTCAAAAGCCACAGGAAGGTCTCCCATGTGTAAGCAACACTTTCTTGCCATCTGTTAGGGTCATGAATTGTCTGCAGTTGCTATAGGAACGCTTGAGTCCATATTAATGCCAGCCGTCAGTAATCGCAGCGAGACGGCAAGAACCCGGATTCTGATACGGACCAAAAAGAGCTTCAGACTGCGATCTGGAAAATTTCTGGTGGTCCTGTTTATTCGCCAGATTGAATTTCCTGTAAGGATGGAGGAGTGGGCGTGGCCCAGGCTGTAGTTCTGGAGGTCCAGATGAGCCAATATCAGGCTGTGTTTGGTCTGTCTGTGCTGCAGGGGCTTCTGTCTGGGAGGTCTGCTACGCATCCGCAATTAGCTTTCTGTCCAGAGTAATGAAGCAGTACTCTGCAAGCTGGGACATCCGCCAACACCAACACCAGCAGAGTACAAAGACACACTTTCTCACTCACTCACACACACACACACACACATGTATAGACCTCCCATAGTGGCACACTTTACTGCT
This sequence comes from Bagarius yarrelli, assembly GCA_005784505.1. NCBI lineage: Eukaryota > Metazoa > Chordata > Actinopteri > Siluriformes > Sisoridae > Bagarius > Bagarius yarrelli. The sequence continues at coordinate 4,443,635 of VCAZ01000017.1, forward strand.
GAAATCCAGCTCTGGTCTTTGCAACCATAAACACCTTCAACCACAAACAACTCAAACATGCTTCAGATGCAATGAGTGCTACTGTGTGTGTGTGTGTGTGTGTGTGTGTGGTGGGTCGAGGGTGCGACTGTGTGATTAATGTACATGGTCTTTAGTATGTAAGGTTTCCACTGTGGTTTGTTGGTCACATGAGTTTTTCATTGGTGCAGCATGTGAGTCATTAAATTAAGAAGTTGTTATTAATTTTATATCTATTATAATTTTTCTTTTTTTTTAAAAAGGAAGCGAGCAACGATTTTAGTGTAAAATTTAACCCTTCTGGGTATTTTAATCTTTGGATATTTGCATCGATTAAAATTCTATTTATTGCTGAATTATAATTTATTACTAATTTATTATACCACTAATAATAATAATAATAATAATAATAATAATGTTGTTATTACAATTAGCAGTAGTAGTATATAAATTCTTTATTATTAACCGTATTATTCATTATTTAATAAAACATATTTATTGATTTGTTTATTTAATAAACCATGAGCAAGAAAGGAAAACAGGAAGTGCATTTTACATGCTGTTAAATTACATGGTATTAGTTTGTAAGGGCCCCCCTGGGCTTTACCTCTTAAGGGGGCCCCGCATCCACCTTCATAACAGTCTACGCTGACATGGTGTTAATAATAATTGCAAACTGGAACTTTATCCGGGTTCTAGAATAGATGCCATTTACAAAATTTATATATATATATATATATATATATATACTATATATATATATACCTCATAGAAACTGTATATAAAAATCTTACTGTCTAATTATGTTTTATTTAATGCTACGAATTAATCAGATCATAAAACTTCCTTTAAGTCCTGATCTGATTTGATTACAATTTGATTGGATTTTAAAGCAGATCTAAAAGCCCAGTTAAGCCTGTGCATTGATGCGACCCTGCCTGATTTTGCTATTTTTTTCTTGTTCTCTAATGATGCCATATACAATTTTTAGAGAAAAAAATGTACCTTTTGGGGTAAAAACTTTTATAGGCAAGACACATTGGAGTATTATTTCTTTGTAAGTGCGTTCATGGACGTATTCCGGAGTGTCTCAGCTGACAATGTGCAACACTGGATAAATAGTGCAGCTTTTTATTGGAGTAAAATAACAGACTCAGCACTTATTTCACCCTTTTTTTACCATAATGCTTGCGCATTTCAATGCATTTTAAAGCTTTTTCTGTCTTTTTTAAATGCGTCTTTTGTGTACATGGAGCTTGCAAGGTCTCGGTGTGTGTGTGTGTGTGTGTGTGTGTGTGTAAGTGTGTGAGTGAGTGGGAGGAAGTGAGAGCTGTAAAGCTGCTGAATTTCCGAAGGCAGCGAGCTACTGTATAGCTGAACTACTAAACTCTGTGAACTCTGCTTCATTCTATACCAGAGTGAGAAACTGAAAGAAGAAAGAAAGACCTGAACGCTGCAGCTTTAAGGGCCCTCTCAAGACTCGACCTGTTTTTCTGCAGCACTGACCTCCTTCCAAACACACCGCTCCGTCAACCAAACAACAGCCTTCAGTCTCGCTTCACGCCGACTTTCTGATCTCACGCTGTACCTAGAAAACCAAACTCGCCCACTAACAGCCATCAATATGGATTATAAAAAGCTGTCAGGCTTTAACTCTTGAAAAGAAGAAAGAGAAGAAGAAGAAGAGGAAAAAAGAGGAATATTAAGAGCTTCAAGCCGAGACAAATGACTAGGATCAAAATCTGTACAAGAAACAGCAGGCCTTTAAAAGGCAGCTTATTCGAACGGAGAGCCCGCTGTGACATCGTGACTGATGTTGTAAGATGAAAACACACACACACCTTAATTATAGACCTGTTCTTTAGAGATTCAGTTCATTTCCCAACATGTGTGTCTTATGGTGGAAAAAAAAGACATTAATGAAAAGAGACATCCGACCATTCGAAAAGCCAGTTAAATCTCTCTGACCAATCGAAAAGCCAGTTAAATCTCTCTGACCAATTGAAAAGCCAATTAAATCCCTCTGACCAATCGAAAAGCCAGTTAAATCTCTCTGACCAATCGAAAAGCCAGTTAAATCTCTCCGACCAATTGAAAAGCCAAATAAATCCCTCTGACCAATTGAAGAGTCAATTTAATCCCTCTGACCAACCAAAAAGCCAATTAAATCCCTCTGACCAATCGAAAAGCCAATTAAATCCCTCTCTGACCAACCGAAAAGCCAGTTAAATCTCTCTGACCAATCGAAAAGCCAATTAAATCTCTCTGACCAACCGAAAAACCAATTAAATACCTCTGACCAACCGAAAAGCCATTTAAATACCTCTGACCAATCGAAAAGCCAATTAAATCTCTCGGACCAATCGAAAAGCTAATTAAATCCTTCTGACTAATCGAGAAGCTAATTAAATATATTTTACTAATTAAAATGCCAATTAAATCTGACCAACCACCAATTATCTGACCAATTAAATCCTTTCAAAGCAATCAGACATTTACATCAACACTCACATCAATAGAAAACAATTTTCAACCCAATCAAAAAGCAAACTCACGAATCAGAAAACAAATGAACACCTTCTAACCTATAAGAAAACACACCAACAGCTTCTGCCCAATCAGAAAACAGAAGCGCTTCAATATGATTTGCATAAAGCTTACTGTATTGTCACCCTACTGAGATTTTTTTCTACTTTTACCCGTCTTCTACTGTAGCGGAACACCATGAAGCAGAGAACTGTGGGTAGTGTGGGTTTTACTTCACTTTCAACTCCACAGCATTTCTGTTGATCTTCATGCCACGTTGCTACCGAAGAAGCGTTTCTCAGCCAGGTGGGAAGTCCATCAAGCTTACTGGGCCAATCAGAATCTGTGCTAGTTTATCCTCGATTGAACTTGAGACAGCAGGGAAACTAGATCATACCTGCTGAAATCGAACTCTTTCTCAGTATTTCACACAGTAACACACACACACACACACTCGTTGCACTTCACACACAGTTAAAAACGCATCAATCACTGTGTCCCGTGGCAGAAGAAAGTGCATTCCTTTGGGTCTAATTTCACTCGCCTATAACATCCAAAATGTCTAGTGCAGTAAAGTGTGTGTGTGTGTGTGTGTGTGTGTGCGTGCAAAAGTGCCTGTATTGCAATACCTTATGTCCTTTTCGTTTGGGAACTGTAACCTTTAGTGCAGAAGGGTGATGTGTGTATGTGTGTTATTTGATTAGGCGTGTTCCTGTAGAAGCACCTGAGCTCCGTGATGGATGATGCAACATGCACAGGAGCAAGGAAATTTGGTGTGGGGCCACTGAGCATGCCCAGATCCGCTCTTTGCAGTCCAGACACGTTCTCGCAGTCCATCAGCAAGAGTGGAAGCAAGCGTTCACGTCGGGGATAAAGTTCATGTTGTGCTTGAGAAGTTAATTGAGAACACATACTCGTCCCTGCCTCTGGTGTAGCGTAGATACAAGAGGATTTCCTTCAGTTTACGTTTGGATAAAAAGCGGTGATGAGTGCAAAAGTTGAAAATTGGCCTCCTTAAGAGAGAAAAGTCAGATAATAGCTTAATAGAACAGATGAATCAGTAGGACCTGTATGAAGAATGAGCCTCAGGGCTACAGTCAAAAGCAAGACTACAGAAGCGAATCAATTTACAGCTTGGAATTCCTCATTTACATCCTGTAAAAAACACAGAAATGGGTCTTCTCGAGAAGCTTTGCTTGTTTACAGAGCGACTTCAAATGAACACATTTGTTTCTTCTGTAAAATGGTGAAGGCACTGAGTTGTTGATCTGAAGACCAGGAAGACCTGGGCTCAGGCCCCACCACCGCCAGTCTGAGTTGTTGACCTGAAGACCCGGGTTCAAGCCCCCACCACCGCCAGTCCAGTCTGAGTTGTTTGACCTGAAGACCTGGGTTCAAGCCCCCACCACCGCCAGTCTAGTTGTTGAGTTGTTGATCTAAAGACCAGGTGGGTTAATGTAAAGACCACAGAAAGACCCGGGTTCAAGCCCCCACCACCGCCAGTCTTAGTTGTTGATCTAAAGACCAGGAAGACCTGGTTCAAGCCCCACCACCACCATCAGTCTAAATTGTTAATCTGAAGACCAGAAAGACCTGGTTCAAGCCCCACCCCAGACCGACCGACAGCTGTTGGTTCAAGCCCCACCACCACGGGCCAGTCTAAGTTGTTGATCTGAAGACCAGGAAGACCTGGGTTCAAGCCCCACCACTGCCACCAGTCTAAGTTGTTGATCTAAGACCTGTCAAAATTACGAGAATGAAGTTGAAATTATGAGAATAAAGTCGGAATTACGAGAATAAAGTCGGAATTACGAGAATAACGTCGATGTTATAAGAATAAATTAAAAAATACTTTGTATTCAACTATCCCAAAAAACACAGTCTAAACATTAATCGTTAAACTTTTAAACATAGTTTTAACATTTCAATTTTAAAAACAGTCGAACTTTAAAACATAGAGCGTTTAGCTAAATTCAAAGCTTTTAGCCTCATTAGCGCATTTAACAAATTCGAAGCTTTAACTTTTAAATCGACTAGAAAAATGTATTTTTAGATTTTATTTTATCAATTTTTTTATTTTATAAAGCTTTAATAAATTTTTAGTTTTAGTTTGAAATTTAAACACAGACTCAAGGTAAAATTTATCACGTAGAAACTCCGGATAAGTTAGCGCATTAGCCTCGTTAGCACAATAGCGCACTATGAAACTGTTAAGGTCAGACTTTAAAAGCTGAAGCGTCTTCTGTTTTATTAATGCAGTGAAAATAATGTTAGCCTGTCGCTTAGGTGCTTCGCGTGATGTTTAGCTAACAACCCTATAATATTACACGTTATTGTTTATTTTCATGCTTTCCTGCGGCCCACCGAATGGAAACAAAGCTAAAAGAGAGACAGACAGACAGAAAGCGAGACAGTCACCGGGTTCTTTTAAACCAGGTATTCGGTATTTTCTCGTCTGTCCTGTCGTCGGCTCAGCGTGACCTCTCGCTGCGGGTTCAAACTCTGATAAACACGGCGGTATTTATGAGCGGTTACAGTAGGGCCTCATATTTAGGAAGCAGCGGGTGAATCACGGTGTCAGCACCCTTTAAATAACACCAGCACCGCCACTCATGCATGGTAATAGACGAACTCGACGCAGGGTCGCAAGTTTATATAACCCGACACGTGGACTAATCTGCCGGCTAATTTTGGGGGTCGCACCGAAATGCTTTCTCTATGCTGTCATACAGAGACTGGATAGCCAAAGGTGTCAATCTTAAGCACCTTGACGTGTTTGGACATCGTGTTTATGCCAATACACAGATCAGCTTACACAAACAACACTCCTATTGTGGACAGAGTTTATCTACGCTGTCTATAAAGAGAACTCACAGTGCTGTGCAAAAGTAGCGATCTTTTACCCTCTTTGTAATGGTACGACCCGGAACTAAACCCTGCTGAATTGTTATGGTTGTATGTCAAATGTACACATAATATTCAAATTAGATGCAGTAGAGTCTAAAAAGTTAATTCTAAGTAAAAAAAGAAATCAATAAAAGGTATTTGCATCACTTGAATATTTTCTATAATGGTACAACCCAAAACCTTTTTTTTTGCCATGTTTTATAATGGTACAACCCGACAAACATGCTAAAACGTGCTAAATTATTATACTTGTATGCCAAATATACACACAAAATTCCAAAGAGATTCAGTCAGCAAAATCAATAAATATATATTTAAATAAAATTAGTGACTTTAATAAGTATTTGCCCCCCTCCCCTTGGAGCTTTACTATATTTTGTAGTGGTACAGCCCAAAACTAAAACAATCTTAACTGTGGTTGTATGACATAAATATACACAAATGGAGAAAAATTAAGTTCCGTCTGCAAAAAGTATTTGCCCCCTGGATTTTTTTTCCTTTTATACATTGTAGTAGCACAGCCTAAAACTCAAACAGCTTTTACAGTAGTACAGTATATATATATATATATATATATATATATATATATAACCTCTCCATTTTTGTATATATACCTGTATATACTAAAATGGAGAGGTGGTAGCCACTAGGCTAAGGTGTTGGACTCCTATTCCAAGTACAACCAAGTTACCACTGCTGCTACCCTCGATTGCTCAATTGTATAAAGATAAATAGATAATTATATGTTGCTCTGGATAAGGGCGTCTACCAAATTCTGTAACTGTTAAATGAAAACTTACTATACTATAGTTTATTTGGAAATAAATAATACTTTCATAAGTATTTGTTACCTCAAACTTTTTCATAGTCTGTAATTTTATATAACCTGGAACTGAAACATGATGAATTATGATTGTATGGTAATAAATTAACACTATACTGTAGTCTGCAAAACTGATTATAAATAAGTAAGTAGCCATTTGCCCCCCCTTAAACTTTAAAAACATTCTTAATTGTTGCTGTATGTCGTAAATAAACACCAGATATTCGGTGCTTCGATACCCTTTAATTAGTTTTGGTGTAAAATGGGTGTGTAACATGTCTCTGCCAGACGAAGTTCATCTGAGTGCATTTGGAAAAGTGTCACATGGTCTCATAAAGTATAAATACGCCTGTTCCTGGAGGGCACTACTGTTTATTCGAGAACAAATCTAATCAAACAACATTATGAAGACTTTAGATGGTATAAAAATATGAGTGTAACATGAGTGTATCATGAGGCTCCCACCACCGTGCTTCACTAGAGGGAAAAACCACTGTATCGCAATGATCCGTGGGTGGCCTTATAGTTAGAGAATAACTTTGAATGTTATAGCAAAGATAGCGAAAACAGCACATCATAAGCTTAAGTTTTGTGGCTATGATTTTTACAGTAAACTACAGATTACATTTTAAACCCTGTTGCCGATGGAAAATTTGCTCAAGGCATCCAGATTTGACCTTTAGCAAGGAGATAAAATCACAAATTTCTGGGTGCTGGGAAGGAGTGGGTTGTGTACAGTGCGCTAATTGTCACTTCAAATAATAAGAAAGTGTGTTTATCGCTGAGGCGATCAGAAATCACCACATTCTTTAAGAGCTTTCTCTCTCTCTCTCTCTCTCTCTGTCTCTCTCACCCACAGACACTTCAAAGGATGACCTTTGACCAGGCGTGACATCCATGCGCTTTGCATTAATACTCCAAGGCTATCGTGTATGCAAATTATATACACACAAACACACACACATACATACGCACACACACACACACACATACTGCTCTTTTTTCAGGCCCGGTTTGGAGCTGCTATTGAATGTGTGGGTGTGTTCACCGAGTCGGCTGCAGGAAGCTCCTGGCCAGTCTGAGATCCAGGCTTGATAAGTGGCGCCACTAGTGATCTCACCATCTCTGGCTGTGGCCCATTTCTCTTTCTCTTTCACACACATACACAAACTCTCACCACCTTCCCAGTCCCCGTCAAGCTGGCTGTGCTCCAAAAATCTCAAATATTTCCCCTAAACTAAATGAAGCAAGCAGCTATTCGAGTTCCAAACTCAAAGCATGGCCATGTTGTCTAAAAGTGTGGGAAACAGTCACACTAACAAGGTCTTAAAATTACATTTACAGCATTTGGTAGACGTTCTTATCCAGAGCGACTTACATTTATCTCTTTTATACAACTGAGCAATTGGGGGTTAAGGGCCTCGCTCAGGGGTCCAGCAGTGATGAATGGAAAGCTGGGAATCGAACCCACAATCTTCGGGTTGGCAGTCCAACACCTTAATCATGAGCCACCAAAAAACTGCTACATATCAATATATATATATTATATATTTATATATTATATAATAATAACTATACACATTAACTGCAATGTATACTAATAACACTGTTATAATAGCCTATGACTAAACTATAACATGTCCCACCCTGACTTCCTGTTTTA